>ML279311.1:1003-14608 GCA_005239495.1 Nicotiana undulata | reverse complement strand
TATTATATTTGACTTCGATCGCTTTACACTATTTTAGAAGTGTAATTTGAGCGTATCACTTATGCCTTTATTTCCTTCCTACTCAATCTTATGCGACGTAAAGCGCTTGTTATCAATTGAGAATAGAGAAATTGTAATGGTACTGCAGATGTGGTGCAGGATGTTTCTCCCTGCGTATTTGATTGGGCTATTTTCGTCGCCTTACGGAAGGATGTTCTATCGTTTCAGCTCAATATCATTATTGCCCATTGTTTTGAAATGGGGAACTGATGGTTATGATGATTCATGCGTTGTTATCACACAATATTGGTGTAATGGTAGGGTGCTTATGTATGGATCGCGGCAGTGAATGACTTGAAATGAGGATTTCTCAGCACATGATTTAGAGGTTCAACATTTATTTCCAGCAAAGGAAAGGCAATCGGACTATGAATGTTCTGGTTTGGGTTGATGGAGTAGCGAGATTTGGTATTTTCAAATGTGGTGGAATTTTCATCTATGATATAGTGTCGATGTCCTTATTTGAAGTATTACGGTTCGCCGGTGTTATGGCCTCCTTGATTCCCCTACGGGGTAGGGTGCTGTGAAATGGTGCCTGAGAAGCGGTTGTCGGAGATAGCAGTATGTAGCGGTTTCAGGATTGAATCGGTATTTCTAACGTTGATGGCTCAAGAAAGATGATCTTCAAGGAGGCTTAGAGTTGGTGGCAATTGGTCAAATCAGGTGCCGTAGGGATGGATTATGCTTTGAGGCAGTATTTGGGGCGGCGAAGGATGAGGAAAGACCTTGAACAAGGATTCACACGGTGGTTGAATTACTAGTAGGTCAAGTATTAAAAGCAGAAGTCGAGTAGTTGCTTAAACGAGAGGGTTTAACCAAAGTGGGAGAGTGGCAGAGTAACATATGGGTTTGGAGCCATTTGGGAATTAGGGTGGACAGTGACTAGGTCCACAGATTTTATTTGGATGCAACATGACTTCGAGTTTGGAATGCATTGTTGTACTTTTTACGGATGTCAATGGGGAAGAAAGAATCTTGGTGGGGTCCAGGGTTATGTAATTGTAGCTTCAAGCTAAGTGGAAGAGCCCCACCGTCTACGATTAGACTGCGTAGTTGTCTAGTTATGCGGTTTATGGTTATCTGTGTATTGGTGGGTTATTACGACTAAGGAAATAAAACATAATTGGTAATTTGAGCAACGGATTTGAGGAATGTGTGCTATCTTTGGCCTTATCGGTTCATGTTCAGGTTTTGGGAAGACTTAGAGTCTATGCTTCATGTAGATGTGATGTATAAGGAAAGAAATTCAGCCGGTTGCTTCTTTGAGAGGGTGTTCATGTGCTAGAAGGGCCTTGGAGTTTGATTATATTCGGGAACAAGTCAGAGTGGGTGACTCTCAACAATGGTCCTAGTAGGCTCAAATTAAAGTGCGGTGCCTAAGGATTTCGAGTTTATGGAATAGTTAAGTATCGAGATTTTGCAGTGGATTATGAAAGAGGTTTGGAGTTTTCTAAGTTATCATCGGTCTGCGGTGTATCATTGGAGGAATGGGAGAAAATAACTTTGGATTCGTAGCGGAATTATCGGAATGGGTGTACTAGTTGAAGATGCGAATGTGCGCACAAGGAGGGTAAGATATGGTTCGTGGGTTTTGAGAGAACGTGGTCTCATGAATTGGGTCGCTCAGGATGAGTGCGGATTGAGTTCTTTATATTTCTAATGGAGCTACTATTATTTCTTAGGAAAGTCCAGAGGAAATTAGAAGAAATTGGTTCGGTAGCAATGGTTGAATTGGCATGATGGTGGCAATGATCAATTCCTTCAGCGTGTTAAGTTATACAATGTGTTAAGTTATACAGGTGATTTGTGGCGGTACATGCGAGACTTGAAGGCCAACGTAATTTGATTTATTTGGAGGCATTTGATTATTATGGCCTATTATGGGTAGATGGATCCTGGAAGAGTTATGGTGGTTTAGACCATCACTTGAGGTTTGTATTTTCTGCACTTATGAGAATTCAGTCGCGTGTTGCAATGGTTCTCATGAAACGAGTTAAGTTAAAGGTTGATTGCGTTTTCATAGGATATGCAAGAAATAGTAAGGCATATCGTTTTCTGGTTCATAAATTAAAAAATTCCGACATTCATATTAATACGGTAATCGAATCCGATAATGCCGAATTCTTTGAGAATATTATCCTTCTAAAAATTAATGTGAGTCATCTAGTGAAAAATCTAAGTGACCTCGAGAAGAAGCAAAGGAAAACACGTTTAATGAGGAGAATCCAAGACGTAGTAAACGTCAAAAGACAACTACTTCCTTTGGACCATACTTTCTGACATTTTTGTTGGAAAATGAGCCTCAAACATTTAAAGAAGAAATATCTTCCTCGGAATCACAATATTGGAAAGAGGCAATCAATAGTGAGAAGAATCCATATTAAGTAATCATACTTGGGAATTGGTTAATCTTCCTCCAAGAAATAAACCTTTGGGTTCTAAGTGGATTTTCAAAAGGAAAATGAAAGTGATGGTACTATTGACAATTATAAGGCAAGATTAGTTGCTAAAGGGGTTAGACAACGAAATGATCTTGATTACTTTGATACATACTCTCCGGTAACGAGGATTACGTTTATTGGGGTGTTAATCTCGTTAGCTGCCGTGTATGGTCTTGAATCCCATCAGAGGATGTGACGACAACCTTCTTAAATGGAGATTTGGAGGAAGAAATTTATATGGAACAACCTGAAGGGTTCGTAGTTCGTGGCAAATAAAAGAAGGTGTGTCGACTTGTTAAGCACTTTACGGATTGAAACAAGCACCCAAACAATGACATGCGAAGTTTGACCAAACAATGTTGGAAAATGGATTTAAGATTAATGAGTGTGATAAATGTGTTTACATTAAAAACACTACAAATCATATAGTTGTTGACACCCAGTTTGGCTCTCATATTTTTCTCAAAATATATATACCTTCAAAACACCATTTTTACATCATTATTTAGTTTACAAATCTATACAAGCATTTTCTCTAATTTTATAGAGCTTTAAAATTGATTTTTCTGTATTATAATTACCGAAATATTTATTAATTACTCCTTCAAATTATTTTATGGTGACTTAATAACTTAAAATTATTATTGCATCCATAATACATGTTTCAAATATTTTTACTTTATTTTTATATATTTACATTAGTATTTTTAGGCTATTTGCACAAACTTGCAATAATAGCCTATATTTTATAACTTTATTGCATTTGTCATTTTATTCAAGGTTAAAATAATATTTTACATTTTTTATAATCTTCTACTATTGTTTTAAAGTTTTAATTGGCAAAAATAGTATTTATATATTTATTTAACTATTTTTATTAAATTATTTCCCTTTTAATCCCTAATTTAAAAGCTGACCCACTTTTGGAGCTATTTTTCGGACTAAACATGCCCAAACTCCTGGCCCAATCCTCAAGCCCAAACCTCAAGCGACCCAATAAACCAACTCAGTCCAAAACCCGACCCAGCTTGTTTTAAATCCCAGTCGTTGATCAAAAGTGATCAACGACTCACAACATTACATTCCCTTTCCTTATATCCCTCACCCAAACCCTAATCCCCTTTTCCCTTCAGCAGTTGCCTCTAAACACTCCTCCATCCTTTAGAAACCTTATCCGCCTTTTCAATCTTCTCCGAATCCGTTTCGATCATGGATTTATTTTGTGATTTTCTTACCTTTTATGTGTTACCTCAATATTGGCAAATATCAATCTCCGAATCAAAGGAGATCAGCTTCACCCTCCATTGTTTCTCCTAAATTCGATTCTTAATTGATTCTGCATGTTATTATTTCCTTATTTATGTTTGATTTTATAGTGTTTCCGTTTGCTTGATTTCCAATACTATATAAATCCCTCCCCCATTCCCTTTTGAGACAGAATTTTGAATCAGAAGATTTCACTAAAAATTGAAGTTATTGTTATGTTGTTCTCTCCTTTTCTTGTTCTATACTTTTATTCTTGGCCGGCTAAAAGCCAAGACCACCGATAATCGATTGTCAACCTTTACTTGGTGCAAGCACTGCCTGGGGTTCATTTGAAGCCCTTAGGAACTTTGACGCATTAACATTCTGATTTCTTGATCTTTGTTGATATTCAGAATACTGTGGAATTTTGTTCTTTCTTGTTATCCGTTTAACTGGTAAGTCACATGGCCTTTGCAATTTCTTTCTTATGCCTGTATGATTTGCATATTCTTACTTCTGAAATTCATGGCTTAATGTGTTTCTGGGCTACTTTTGCGTGCAACCTTGTTAGCTTTTGCACTTGCTTTGAGCCTCTTTAGCATTTAACTTTACCTAAAGCTACCAGTTCTGAAATGTGTTATTTGGATATGCTTCACTTGAATAATTTAGACCCTTTTAAGTTCATACTAGCTTAACGTGTTGATGCCTGAATGCCTACACTTTCTATTACACATGAACTTGCTTTCCCACTGTATTCTGAATTCCTATAATAGATGTCTCGCATCTGTAATATGTTCTAACCTATGTTTATACCTTCACTATCAACTACGAACTGCTCCCCTGTTGATGTGGCCCTTAACATGCCTTTGGTTTGGATAATTCTGTAGCCTTAATGGCTATTTGGGACCTTTGGAATGACTATCTTAATTTGTGTTTCTTTGCCATGTTTGACACTATCTTGCTTGATGATGTAAGTTAGCATGTCTGTCTTCTGATATTGTGATGAAACTTAGCATAATTTGAAACCTTAAGACCCTCTAAGTTAGAGCCCTACTCAGACTTGTTTGGTATTATGCACCTTTGTATATTAATCTCAGGGAATCTGTTTTCTCCCTAACTCTTTCAATGTGTTCCTGCCAACGTGTTACTTTTTGCTCAATATTGAACCCGCTTCTAAGTCATGTTGATCCTATTAATGTATGTTCTGTGTTTTTAACTTGACCATGACTGTTTTCTAAAAATATAAGTGTATCTCTTCTAATTCTGTCCCTGAACTATCATAGAACAAACCTATAAATATGAAAAAGACATCTAGCCAAAGACAACTGCCGATTTTCACCAAATTGGTTCATAAACTTTTTAAGAATAGAATTATTAAACTTATAAATTATACAACTTTTTAAGACTGGACATTCTGATTATTACTAGCAATAAACTAGTGGGTTATGACTGTCGAAGGATTCTGACTATTGCTAACAACCCAAGTTGTTTCTTAACAAACGACTGAACTATTGTGGTTGAGATGTCCTATTGGCGATTGAGATTTTATACAGAGGAACCAATTGATAAAACAATACCAGAACGTAAAAGGAATCAATTCAATCAATTGATTATCAATCTAACTGCAAACAAATATCACTAACGACTTAGTAAACAAAAAAAACCCAATACTTTCACAAATTCACAACTTATTTAATAATTTACACCCAAACATGACCTCTTAAAATCAAATTTTCCTAAGGAAATATAAGTTCCTAAGATGCAATGTCTATCATATCATTGTATGAATTATAATAAGCCATCATTTCTTACCATGATGATAGAAAAGAAAATACGATAGCTTGTGTACCTTAGCTTAGTTACTAGCTTAATGAAATTCTCTCTTAAGGATGGAATTTTGTACTACTACTCTAACTAAAACCTTAAATGTTCTGGTAAGTATAGGTTCATAATCATTTACAAATTACTATAAGAATGCTATTTCTTTTAACTCAATAGTACACTAATTTATAGATTATTCATAACTGCTGCCTAGCAAACCTCACACCCATGGACCTTTAACACGGAAAATAATAAGTCTTGGCAGTAGATAGATTTTGCAATCAGAAAGATATCTCAGCGGCACTCTATATATTTATATTCTTTATCTAGCACTTAACAAAAGTTCAATCTTATATATAAATAGCCGAGGGCCTGTTTTACATCATTTGAAGGTCATTCTTAAAGTAACAAAGGGCGTCCATGCTTATTAAAGGATCTGAAAATATTTGTCCATGCTACATATATCGTTTCATACAGAACATGAATCCCATGTACAAGAATATTAACCTCGACAACTATATGAGTTTCTTTCCCAAAAATTGATTTATAACATATGAGAAATGTAGATATAAGAGATAAGAGGCCAAAACAAACTTCCTAAATCAGGATTTTCTACATCCAAATAATAACATGACTTTTACCAGATTAATGTACACAGAATATTGTAAATCAATCGACAAGAATCAATCCAAAATCTACTGTAAATCGATTGCAAGCGACTGATTTAACAGGGGAAAAAGAGAAGTTAACATGGGAAGAAGGTGGACGGGCACTACAGCAGGCTGTTGACGCAACAACGAGTTAGGAACTGATTTACTGTAAATCAATCGACCAACATCAATACAAAATCTACTGTAAATTGAATGGAAGAAGAGAAGTTAACACTGTCATTGACGCACTGTAAATCGATTTGAACCGATCTACTGCAAATGGATTGTAAATCGAAGAGAAGAGAATTTACTTGGGAAAAAGATGGGCACTGCCGTTGACGCACTCGCACTACCGTTGACGCACTGTAAATCGCATTGCCGTCGACGCAACAACGAGTTAGGTTTTTTCGGCAGCGAAGTCGATCCAAGAGGGAAACGATTCAATGTTTTATTGTTTTTCGTTCAACTGGGGAGTGAGTTAGGTTTTTCGTTCTATTGTTTTCTAATTGGGGAGGGAAACGATAAAAGGTATCCAAAAAAATTGGAGGGAATAATTTTCTCTTTTTTCGTGCGGAGGGATAGTTAAAATAATAAAAGTTTAATTTTAATTAGTAATTTTTAGTGGCTATTATTTTTTATTGCCGGTAAAAGAATATCTTTTACTAGATAATGGTCATATGCCACTAATATTTAAGTTTAAAGAATTTATTAGCGACCATTGCCTTATTGCCTCTAAATAATTGCCGCCAAAGGCCTTTTTTGTAGTAGTGTACCTACATTATTCTGAACCTATCACTCTAGGTCGGCTGAAAGCCAGGCCACCAAAAACCTCTTAATTGACCTCCCAAGTGTGAGCACTTATCGGGGTCCATTGAGACCCTTGTGAACTCTGACACACTAGGATTTGGGGTTCTTTGATCACTCTCTTTTGCTGTTGGAATTTGAGTTATCCCTGGCGTTTAGTTTTTCCTCATAGTATTTGCAAACTGGGTTGTACATTTGGGTCATACGGTCAATTTGTGATTATTTGGATTTGGTCCGAGTTCTTCTATGACTTTTGGGCTTGTGCTGATGGGCACAGTCCCCTTTGGATCTAGGCATGCTATGTGCGAAGAGGAGTCTGCTGAAGGCCTAGTCGATACTGGGTATCTTTGTTTCCTGCTGTAGGCCCACTATAGCTTCTTATGTAATATTTATATTTATATTCCTCATTTGGTCTGTAATAACTTTGTAATAAACAATTGGGGTGTTAGTGAAATTGGGGAAACGTGTATACTCTAATGTTTGCATGAAAAGGTAGAAAACATGCCTATAGAATTCATATGATCTACTTGTTATCCAACCTGCTATATATGCGATTCAATTTCCATGTACACTGATAGAAATCATGCCATTAGGAGGATCACACACTCACACAACTTGTCTACTATCAAGGAATAAGTGTTTTATTACCATATCTACTACTGACAGAATGCCTATAGGAAACAAAAAATGTCAATGGCCATCCTTTAAATTTGAATAATTGTGTCACATTCCTTAGACATCATGCCTACATGATTTTAATTATTTAATTTGCTATTATATCATACTTTTCACCTAGAAAACATGTCAAAAGGGACTAAAATATAAAAACCAGTCTCAACCGCCAATCTCTAGAAATCCTGGCTATAGGATATTACTACTCGCTCTAAAGTGTTAATGTTGAACGCTTCAAACGATGTTTTATTACTTAGCTACACCACCATTAGAAAAGCTGAGTAATTCTGAGCATTTCCAACAGTTTTCACTATGTAAATCACTTAGAAATAATGTCTATAGGGCTTAAGGATTTAATTTGTCCAAATTCTGAAACTGCCTAATGCCTAATGCAAAAAATCTGTTTACGTGCATTTGCTGTCTAAGTGTGGAGGCTAATGTGAGCCCTTAACTGCCTTTACATGAAGTCTTATGTGTTTTGTATGTTGCCTAGATTTTTAACATTTTTAGAAGCCTAAGTAAAGTCTAGAACCACCCAAGTAGAGGTCTAATGCCTCCTGGACCATAGGCATGGGACGGGTAGTGCACACATAAGATACGACTTAGAATTGAATTAGAGCGCTTTTGGGTAAACAACTTTAACATAGTAATCGGGTAGCAAGAGATGATAGTCTGTGCTTGATGAATAATATGAGTAACTCCCTACTTCAAGGGATTTACAAAGTATTATTTATGTTGCACGAGGTGATTCTTTAGGCTAAAAAACTTAGAACCCCCTATTTTTTCTTTCTTTATACGTTTAGTCATATGATATAGACTTAATAGTTATAACCTTGTAATCTTGATTTCTCATTGTGTTGCAATAAATTTCTTTGACCCTTAATATCTTTGTTTATCTTGCCTAACTGTAATCCACATAGTCTTAAGTTTGTCCGGGACCCACAGTTGTGGACCTCGAAGAGTGCCTAACACATTCTCTTTGAGGTAATTTTAGCCTATACCCAATCTTTGATGGCGTTGACTAGTCAAATAGAGTTATCTGCGTGATAGGTTCCCTAACGCACCTTAAAAACCGTTAGGTGGTGACTCTTCTCTTCTTTTAACACTTCACCTCCTATCCAAAAGAGTTGTAACATGTCAAATCCCTCTTTCGCGAGAAAATAGGGCGCGACAACATGGCGACTCTGCTGGGGATATACTTAGGCTCTTACCATAATGAACTTGGCTTATGTGGATTATTATATATGTTATAAATGCACATCCCTTCCCTTCTCCACCTCTATTTGTTTTGATTTGTTATAATATGCGCGTCCATTCATTTCTCTACCTCTATTTGTTTAAGTTTGTTATAACATGCACATCCCTTCCCCGTTTACCATTGTTGTTGCGTCTGCTCTTTAGTTTATTTAAAGACTGCTATATCATGCCTCTCCCATCCCTACTCCTTTACTTGCTTTATTACATTCTCGCATATATTCCACGAACTAACTTCTTCCTTTGTCTATTTTTCTTATGTTTTTCATGCTTTACCTTATCACTGTATTTACTGCTTTTACATATTTATCATGCAAATACTTGGTAACGTGTTAATATCTCTGCATAATGTATGCTCCACATCATACTCCACTCGTGCCATCTATCAACATAGCGGCACTTGATGAGTGTCCGCACTCTTCCAAAATTACACTTTTTTAAATCGGAAAGGCTTATTTGGAGTAGACTAGTCGATTAACGGTGCAGTCGACAATCCTGTGCCTTTCCCTCTCAAGTTGTCCGCTTGAGAATACCAATCTAGACTAGGGGTGGGCATTCAGTAATTCGGTTCGATATTTAAGAATTTCGGTTCAGTATTTCGGTATTCGGTTTATCAATTGTGTATACCAAATACCATACCAAAATATTTCGGTACGGTTTGGTATTCTTATTTTGGTTCGGTACAGTTTCGATTCGGTTTCGTTTTAAACCAAATCTATGTTACGAGGCTTCTGCTTATTCAAATCTGTAGCTCTTCGACTTTTGAAACCAATACAACTTGTATTAAACTGAAAATGGTCAGTGTATCTGTTTGTTAAATGGTCTTTATCGAAGTAATGTTAGCTAAATATTCAAATTGAAATAGAAGTAACTATCTCACTTTTTAATTTAAAGTTTTCAAAATAAGTCATCGAAAAGGAAACCTTTTCTATTGATTCTAAATACTTTTCTACTCATAGTTTAAGATATCAATTTTACTTTTTTGTTATATTAGTAGTAATACGAGAAATATTAAATTAATAGGTGTTTTGGACTTTTGGGATGTGGGCTTAAGGTTATTGGGCTAAAAAATAAAATAAAAAAAAGTTGGGCTTGGACTACAGTATTTCGGTATACCGAAATACCGAAATACCAAAATTTCAATACCGTATACCGAATCGAGTTACCGAAATACTGAAATTTTCGTATCGAAATAAATCGAAATACCGAAAAAACCAAAACCGAAATACTAAATTAATTCGGTTCGGTTCGAAATTCAGTTTTTCGAATTTTATGCCCACCCCTAGTCTAGACCATTCTAGAAACCTTACTCCAACATCAAATGTACATGCATTATGTTAAACCTAGTACGGGTTATGACGTTGTTAATGTAATAGCCCGCTAAGATAATCCTTGTCCAAAGTCCGATGGGATTTCCACAATCCCAATGGACACTACCATGTTATGTGCATTACTTGGAGAAAATGTTCCAATATGTTGATCATTATTGTGTAAATAGTCAGATCGGGAGGGGGAAAAGGCTAACTTTATTTGCTTGCAGAAATAAAGCACGAAGCCCCCAGGTTTTTCATGGTCCAAAACATCCCACCTCTGTTTCTTGATTGGTGGAAAAATCTCACGCATTGCGACAAGAATCATGTGAGAAGGGTCCTTGGTAATTTGCCGCCCTTGCCAGACATCCAACCAAATAAGGCATTGATCGAGGCCGCTACCATGTTTTGGGATGAGAAAAGGGTTGTCTTCTTCTTTGGTGACATAGAAATGACTCCTCTCCTAGAAGAAATAGTAGGCTTCGCTAAGATGCCATGGGATAGTCCAGGGTTATTAGTGCCAGAGAATCGCACTCCTCGCGGTTTTCTAAAAATTCTAGGTTTCAAGAAAAATGATGATTTGCTTTGTTTGAAGAAGTCATACATCCCATTTGAATTCCTTTATGATCTTTATAGGCACAACAAGTCATATCGACTTCATTATGATGAACTCGACATTACTTCCTTGGGTTGGACGCACCATCGAGTTTATTTGTTCATTGTCTGCTTCTTGGGGTTGTTGATATTTTCAATTAAAGAAGGAAGGATACACACTCGTTTAGCCATGGTCGCTACGACTCTGATGGAAGTCATCGAGGGATAAACCTATACTATCATCCCCATGATCTTAGCTGAAATGTACCGCGCTTTGGATCGGTGCAAACATAGATTCGGGCACTTCGAATGTTGTAATCTGTTACTGCAAGTTTGGTTGTTAGAATTTTTCTAGAGGGGAGAATATCGCCAAGAGCTTCTGTGTCGACCGTTGAATGACTACATAGCTTACCATCACCCAAAGAAGATGACGTTTATCCCAAACAATCTGACAGACAAGAAGGTACATTGAATGTTTAAATGGTTTCCTAGAAGTGAGTTCATCATCAAGTCAAGAGAGACTACTCATATGGTAGTGATTGGGTTGAGGGGTATCTATCCTTATGCTCCCATAAGAGTAATGAGACAAGCGGGAAGGAAACAGGTTATAGCTCGGGTTTCCAACATGGTCCAATACGAAGTAGATTTTAAAGGGGACATCATTCCATTCAAGTTCGAGGCACAACGTATGTGGAACCAGAAGGTCATTGTGGAAAGGGATACTATCGAGCTAGACAAGTATCATGGAGGCCATGTGCACTTCTACCCATCATGGCTGGTAGACGATATAACAGGAGACGTCAAGCCGAGAATTAATCTAAAAAATAGGATCATAGATAATGTTGCTGAAGCACAAGTCAAGTATAGGATGTTACGCAAAAGGGTCTTCGATCCTGAAGCCAGGCATCTGGAAGAACAAAAAGTGGATATGGAATCGATCAATGAATGGAGGGAAATTTCTATTAAATCAACAGAGAGATTGGAATATTTGGAGCAAGGGTTGATGGAGCTTGAGAAAAAGATGAGGAAGAGACTCTTAGATTGTCAGAACACGGATGGCAATGAGGGAGGACATCTTGCAAAGGCTTACCTACTGTTGGATATGCGTGACCTGGGAAACCTGATTGATGGAACTAAGAGAGCCAAGCAAGGGGAAGATCCTTCTGGGGCCAAGTAGATTAGGAAATGATGTTCTTTACTGCTTTCTAGCTTAGTTTTAGATTTCGATTGTAGTAAGGCAAATTCCATTAGTAACTTTCTTATTATTGTCGATTTAGTAAGGATTTGATTCGTTTTCTCATTAATGAAATGACACAATTATTGGTATCAATTTTCTCCAAGTCTGTCGCTTAGGCCTACCTCGGGCACAATGAGGTCCCCCAAATTAGGACGCGATTTATTACGTGATTTTGCAAAACATATTTAATATTGCGAGCATTCTTCTAATATTCTTACTGACTTGGTTACCTTTTGTTTGTTTTTCTTTCTTTTGATTATTCCCATTCCCCAAGGTCGGTTCATGCATACTGGCATCATCCGCATATCACACTAGATCTAGAGGTCCTCCACCTCCTCCTCCAACGAGTGATCCCAAAGGCATAAGCAAAGGGAAAGGAAAAATGGATGATTTAAGACGTATCATAAAGGACAATGCAGAAAACGTTGAAACTTCAGATGGCCAAAGCATTCCGGCACAAAACAAATTGGTCTTAGGCCTGGAACAGAAAATCCAGGAGCTACAAGGAGAACTTGAGCAGGTACGGAACTTGGCAAACCTTTCCCTCACCTTAAACGTCCATGATATCAACCAACAATACCCGCAAACTACAACTTATCACACTTCCCAGAATGCACCACAACCTACTGATCGGTGCCAAACCTACACCACTATAGAGTAGCGAGGATGGTCGATGCATTTTTACCCAACAAGGTCGGGATCGATTTCCACAAGGAGTTAATTGATTTGGAGTTAGGTATCTAACTAATCAAGATGCGTGTGTTGTTCCTAATTGCACGTCCAAACATTGTTGTGATTGATTCTACTTAATTTTATACTATTTAATGCTAAGAGTAAGCTAAGTACAATATTTTTGGTGAGAGTTTTTAAGTGTTTAAAAGGCACTAGAGTAGTGACTTCCGCCTAAGTGAATATCTAACGGGTATTGAGAATATAGGGAAAGTTTGTTTTGATTGGAGTTGTAATATAACCATCACACATAAATGCTCACTCTATAGCTCTCGGTATTTTGAGCGACTTTGCCCAATTTGGCTTTCTCCAGTCCAAATGGGTGTTCATGCAATAAAAATGATATTGGCTCAAGTCGGGTATTACTATCTCTAGGTTTAACCCTTTAATTGGGGCTATCAATCTCTTGAATTCACCCCATGTCACGACCCAAAAATCCCACCTTCGGGCCATGACTGCGTCTAACGTTGAACCCGCTAGACAAGCCAACGTTTGAACTAAATAACACTCATTAACAACAAATACGAACGAGATAACTAAGGCTTCGATGGCCCGCCATATGAAATTTAACAAAATACCCCAAATTGCAACATAGCACTTTTTGAAATAAAACCCATAAACGAATCCCAGAACTGGTGTCACATACTCACGGACTATCTAAGATATTACTACAAACAAAAGGTCTGAAATAAATACATAAGACTGTCTTTGAAATACAAAGTAAGACAGAGCTGAAAGTGGAAAGTAGAAGGTGACGTCAAGGCCCACGAACGTCTGCGGGTCTACCT
>MDKH01178123.1:0-77478 GCA_005239495.1 Nicotiana undulata | reverse complement strand
TATATATATATATATATATGTTCCGGTAGGGCCCCGGCCTGACCTCGTCACTACTCGACCGAGGTCATGCTTGGCACTTACTAGGTACCATTGTGGTGTACTCACGCCCTTCCTGCACAGTTTTCGTGTGCAGATCCAGGTGCATCTTATCTGCCTCATCATTAGTGCAGTTGTTGCAGCTTACCAGAGACTTCAAGGTATATCTGTATGCGCCCGCAGAAGCTCGTAGTCCCCCTCTATCCCTTATACTATTTTCCCTCCTTTATCTCTTTTAGACACTATGTATATGAGATAGTTAGATAGTTTTTCTTAGAGCTTGTGACTCGTGATTCCAGGTTTTGGGAATACTCTTCACATTTGAGTGTTGATTTTACTTGTACATGTCGAGCGACATCCTTATCAATACATTATATCTATTGAATTTTAGTTGTAATTATTGATTTAATTATGTTATTTCGAGTTTTATTAGGCTTACCTAGTCGTAGTGACTAGGTGCCAACACGACATCTTACGGAGGGAGAAATGGCTCGTGACAGGTTGGTATCAGAGTTCTAGGTTCATAGGTGTCGTGAGTTACAAGCAGAGTATGGACAAGACTATTGTTATGGTTAGGTATGAGAAGAAATATCAAGGGATGGAAAGATGAGCTGAATTGGGCAAGCAGACTAGCTGGGAAGAAGCAAGAAGAGCTGCAATCACCATCTATGTTTTTGCTATGCTTATATATAGCATATGGAGAGAAAGAAACATGATTAGATTCCAGCAACGTGTATTTGAGGAGCAAAGAATATGTAGAGAAATTGTGTTACATGTAAATATTTGAGGTAGAGGACAACCAAAGTGGCAGCAGACATTACATAGTTTAGACGGATTTGCTTAGAGCTTTATGTAATATTCTGTTTATTTTCTTGTTGATTAGCAGAATACCTAGTTGCGTAGAATGGAAATGTAATGTGAGCTAGGATGAGTTTGTAGAGTCTAGATTGTAACTGGTCAGCAGTTACATGGATTTGTACAAATATACTTTTGATTAATTCAATTGAAGTTTTAATAAATAAATAAAAAATTAAAGTCTCAAAGAAAGACTTTCCTAAAGGAGGAAGTAAAGGAATATATTTTGAGTTTTTTAAAAATTGTGGGCCGGAACCGATAAAGTTTGTCTACGTATCTCAAATCCGATGAGAATCAGACCTGCGTAGTTCGGTTAGTATTTTAGGACCCGAGGAAAATGTCTTTTTAAAAAAAATAAAATTCATACCCATTTGTGACAACCTTCTAAAAAATCGGCAAAGTTTCAGGATCTTATTTTTTTTCATATACTGGCATTTTCAGGAACCGAGTCAACATGCAAACCAGATCAAACAAATGCACAAGCAGCACATAAGATGCATCAGGATGGTCTTTTATTTTAGGGTATACATGTCCTAGACGGACCAAACCTCAGTGTTGAATCCCCAAAGTCAAATGCATGTGATGCAAACAAGTGTACCAACTAGGGATCCTGCAAGAGGCTTTGTTCTTCTAAGTTTAAACCTTAAGGTGTGGAGTTCTATACAAGGCTTATCCGAACGGACAACTGGAGCCGAGGTGGGGCATGGTACCGGGAATACAGAAGCTTTACCGGCTTTGCAACTGGTCTGATCTTCGTTATAATATTAAGGGTATGACATCTAACAGAAAACAAGCCACGTGAAGCGCACACTTTCCAGAAGATTTAGAATACTCAGAGAGAAGAATGGTGTCGCAACAGTTTATGTACAGTTCAAACAATATCAAAGCGATAAAGAGCGGCAATTAGCACATTAGACCCAAACATGTAATATCAGACAATCACAAAAGTCAAGTATAAAAATTATCTAATCTCAAATTCTAAATCCTGAACCAGAGATCCTGGGTTCGATCCCTAGTAGAGTCGCCAAAGCTGTCACACATCCTTTTTCTGGGGATAAGGGAGATTTTCCAATCGAAGTAACATTAATCAAAATGAGATTATTTATTCAATTTAGAGTCGCCACTTGGGATTATTATTATGGTGTCCCAAGTCACCAGTTTATTTTAAAATCCCAAATTGAGAAAATTGACTCTATTTATGGTGCGCGAACACAGAAGACTAGGTAAGGAATTCTGTTAACCGGGAGAAGGTATGACGCACACCCAAGTTCCGTGATTTTAGCATGGTCGCTCAACAATTAATAATTGCCTAATTATCTGATTATTACATGTTTTAGAATCATTTATGTGTTAACGCTTCTATACCACTTTTAATTATTTTAAACAATTAAAAGTGGTGATTTTAGCACGGTCGCTCAACAATTAATAATTGCCTAATTATCTGATTATTACATGTTTTAGAATCTTTTATGCGTTAACGCTTCTATACCATTTTTAATTATTTTAAACAATTATGGAATTTATTTAAACAAGTCGCGATGTCGCGCACTTGTTATATTTGTACACATTACGAACCACGCCACGTGAAATATACCCGTAATTCGCAACATGCTTATTTTAATTATTTGAAATTATGGTCAAGTCGCATGAAACGCGCTCTCGAATTGGAAATTACGTATCATGACTATGGCATGGGAACAATATCCATAATCACGAATATTTTATGAAGACGCGATTAAAGCGACCAACTTGTTATTTGAACTAAACTTTGGGGATTATTATGCAACCCTATTACTTCAGCCTGAACATGCCTTCTTCTAAGAATCCAAACCAAGCCTACAGCCCGTTAAAGCTAACAAATAACAGTCCATTACCAAAATCTAGTTAGCATCATTTTATCAGTCACAACACATACGGCTTATATTATAATCCATATTTAAGTTCACGTGGCCCATTAACACTCTTAAATTAGCTCATCGATATCAATCGGTAGACATGAATACTTTTCTGAATTCAACATATTTCAAATTATTTTATTTCAAACTCAACAAATCAAACAGCCCCTTCCTACTACTTATAACTACAAATTCATAAGAAAAAACAAAAATATACATCTACCCCCATAAAAATTCACTAACGGATTCATTGTATGGCATGAGCACACCAAACATTAACTTAAAAATTAGTAGGTAATTAGTAATATTCTCAATAAGACCAGTTAGCTAAATGGTCATGAGCTAATCTCCATTAAATAAATAAAGACAAAACTCTCATCTAGAGGCATAGAGTAAATTTAGAACCTCTCCAAATATTATTCAAACATAAAAAAAGCAAGATCTGAAAATCAAAAGATAAAATAAAATGGATAGAGCTAGAATGGGACCTTTAAATTTTCAATATATTGATGAACCTCCAACAAGTACATAAAGAAAGGAAGCCGACCAAAACTCGAACGCTAGCAGAACCACTAGTCTAAACTTGAAAGCGGACCGCACCACCGAACGGAGTTTGACAAACTCGACTGACCTCGCCGAAACTCAATTTTTGAAGTGACTAATGGCTATTTTGAAGCTGTTTTAGGGTTGTATTGGACTAGTTTTGTGGTTGTTCTGAAGAGTTATTTCAACTGATTTTCTGGCAGCGTTTTTGGGGTGTTAAAGGGTCATTTTTGGGGCTGGTTTTGTGTAGAGGTGGCTAACGGGTAGGCCGGGCCGGGTTGTCTTTTTTTTTGAACCGTACGGGTTAGGGTAGCGGACCGGTTACGGTTAATTGTTAACGGGTTTAACGGGTTCGGGTTTATCCGGGTAAAAAGTAACCCGTACGGGTAGGAGTTTAAGGGGCCGGGCCGGGTTAAAAATTTAAAAAAAAAACAAAAGAATTTTTTTTTTGACCATTGAACCGGTCCGGGCCGGTTAAACCGGTTCAAGCACTGTTCATATGAACCGGGTTGGATCGGTCCGGTTACCCGTTTAAAAAAAAAAACGTTTCAACCCCTTAACCCTGCCCCACCCGGCCCCCTATGAACCGGGCCGGTCCCGTCCCGGTTTGAACCGGTCTAGGCCGGTCCGGTGATGGATTAACCCGGCCCGCGGCTAGTTTTGTGGCGGTTTCAAGACTTGTTTTAGCTGGTAAGACCTAAGGGAATCTTTTTTAAATAAGACTTTTTATCCTCCGTGAGTTGGCATAAAACAATTGATTTTGTTTTTCATCATTTTCGTTTGTCATTTTGTTTTAAAACTAATAAAATGCTTAGCTTAAAAAATGTAGAAAGATCGAGATAGTTAGACCTAATACAAGAAGTGTGATTATTTTTGTAGTTTTAAATTTTTATTAAATAAATCTACTGAAAACGAAATAAAGCTATAATATAAATATTAAACTTAAAACTATTTAAATACTAAAAAGTGGTGAAATTTTAAATATGGCAAATTAGGTGCTCACAGCATTTACGGTAAGTGTCTTGTCATAGCCTCGTCACTACCTTGTCAAAGTTAGGCTCGATACTTACTGAGTACATGGGGTTGGTTGTACTCATCATACACTTCTGCACTTCTTGTGTGGATTCGGATATTGGTATCAGTAGAGAGTCACGAGGTGCTTAGCGGTTACCAGATAGGAGACTCAAGGTAGAGCTTCATACTCATTCGCAAGTCTTAGAGTCATCTTTCCATTTTTTATACTTCTTATTTTACCGGACTGTATTGGATTTCTTTCAGACATTGTAATTAGCAAATTATAGTAGCTCATATACTTGTGACACCAAATATTTGAATGGTTGATCGTTGGTGTTGGCTTTGAGACTTACTGTGTATGTTTTTGAGTTGCTTTTATTCTATGTTATCATATTGTTGTTAACTGTTAGCCTTCTTTCCTTATTTATCGCTATGTGTTGGCTTTCCTAGCAAGCAGTGTTTACCGCTATCACGAGCCCATTGATTGGAATCTTGGGTCGTGACAAGCTGATGTCAGAGCACTAGGTTGCTTAGGTCTCACGAGTCATGAGCAAGCTTGATAGAGTCTCGAAGATCGGTGTGGAGACGTCTGTACTTATCTTTGAGAGGCTATAAGTGTCACGCCCCAAACCTGGGGAGGCGTGGCCGGCACCCGGTGCCATACTCAGCCTGAGCGTACCACTCTATAACCGTGAACTGTGGAGGGGTATCCCTCAACTTAGGTCAATGAGGTCTACCTACAAACTGACAATACCAATCAAGGCCGATTAGGCCATATTCTGAATCATCTGAATATAATGTCTCTCTCATCTGAGGGTAAGCATACACAAAAGCTCATATACATAATTGTGCAGGCCGACGAGGCCGCTATGAACGTCTACAACTAGAAATACCAAAATGAACATGTAAGAAGGGCTAGCAAGGCCACAATACTAACATACAAAATATACAAGACTCATCTACAAGCCTCTAGAGATAATTGAACTGTATCGTGGTCGGGACAGGGCCTCGAACTACCTACCAAACCTGTATATATAAAATGGACTCCAAGTTCTAGACCTGGTAACTCTGAGGAAGTGGAGCTTACCAACCAAGCTGATGTTTGACTCTGTCTACTAGCAAGGTCTATCCAGCTGTCTATCAGGACTGTATGCATGAAATGCAGCATTCCCAGCAAAAGGACATTAGTACGAAATAACATACCGAGTATGTAAGGCAATGGAATAACTGAAAACTAAAATTGAACTGATAATATAATAACTGAAAGTAACTAGGAATCAAAGATGACCTGAAGATATGATTACATGTTGATACTGACTCAACTCGCTCAATATAGTAAGTAAAATAACTATCCGGTACTATAAGGCTTGGTACGTGTAACTTATCTGTCGTAGAAGACTCGCTCATAGGCGGCCGACCATACTATGCTCGGTATCCTGACCATTCTAGGCTCGCTCATGTCGCTCGATCATAGTAGGCTCGGTATATAACTTGCCATATGATTAGAGGTTGCCCAATAGGGGCCTGCCCAATGATTATAGCTCGGTGGTGGTGAAAATTTTGTATATACACATCCTCTGCTCTCTTGAACGAAATAAGAGAATACTTAACTGAATATAAAGTCTGACAAGGGAGAAATATATAACTTATGAGACTAGGATAATGTACATAAATTCAGAAATACGAACTTCTCTTTATGCCTCGTTATCAAACGCATGTGGTTACAGGATCATGCCAAATGAAGGAAAGGTTTAGCCTTAACACACCTTATCACAATCTGTCCAGTAACTATGTTGAACTCATCTCGTCGCACTTCAATATAAAGCAACGATAATAATGCTATCATTAAGCTACGGAAGATGCAACTATCGTATAACGAACAACAAGCTTATTTTATATTAAAACGGGCAGCATCTCCCCTGTTTTCCTTTCTTTCCCAAGTCCATAAACCAATAGGAACCCATACAAACTTCACTTATATACTTTAATCATCACAACACAAATCAAGCTACAAAACAACAAGTGCATAAACATCACCAACGAAACTACTATTTAACACGACAAACGACAAGCTTGGATTGAATATCTTTTGAACCCTTTAACCCCAAAGTTATTCATTCATTAATTTAACAATATATCCAGCACGATATTGAGTACAATGGTAGGACTTCTAACCTCCTATTCATCTCCTAATTCACCCTTAGATAGCCAACAATTCAACAAAACAACAAGTGCAACTTTTCATTGTTATGTTGTCCATTCTCTTCATATTCACAGTACCAACAGCAAGTTCGACATTTAGACAATATATTTATAATAGAAACAACATAAAAAAAAACATTTTCCAAGGTTTCCAACCATTTAAAGTTCATGAAAACAACCTTTCCACAATAGCCCATTAAAAACAATAATATCTCAATGTCACGACCCAAATTTTCCTCCGTTGGGTATCGTGATATCACCTAGTCTTAGGGACTAGGTAAGCCTAACAGTTACGGGATGACAACAATAATAAAAGGAAAACCAACAGTCTCGATATAAAAATCTTGACAGAATTTACATTATTTTCCCAAAACCCGGTAATACAAGTCATAAGCTCTACGAATCTTCTACAACTTCTAAATACAACTGTTTGGAAATAAATACAACAGTATATGAATATTAATACAGAGAAGGTGACCCCGTAACCTGCGGACGCAACAACAGGTTACCGTGAGTCTCCTCAACAATCGACCGCGTAGCTACTAACAACCAAAACCTGGATCTGTGCAAACAAAAATGCACAGAAGAGTAGTATGAGCACACCACAGCGGTGCCCAGTAAGTATCAAGACTAACCTCGGTGGAGTAGTGATGAGGACTAGTCAAGACACCACTGGTCTAACAAGATAAATAACATGAATATAGAAACGACCGAACGTTACATCTCTCTAAGACTTCACCGAATAATTTACAACCATGGCAATGTAAAGCGGAAGGAAATTACAGAAAATCAGTCACGAAACATCACAAAAATACACAGAAAGATGGACAGCAAAACAATTCAAACCGAAAGGAAAACACAATACAATAGAGCACACCAATAACTCAACTCTACGTCGGTTTGTTCACATTGGGTCTTAACCATTAAAATTCCATAAACTGGTGGAAACCCTTAAACAACAGATCATATGAAAAGCTTTGCAAGAAAAATCCTATTAATATAGAAATATTTTCTTTGAAAACATACTTTTTCCAAAATATATATAAGTATAGGTACTAGAGAGAGAATTACGTAAAACATAGTTTTCTTTCAAATACGAAGTTTCTAAAGATGTTTCCCCGTAAAAGACTTCCAAATATCATTTTATGCAAGACTAGTGCTTTTCAAATATACTCTCGATGTAAAAATCCTTCAGATATAATCATTTCGAAACCATTACTTTTTCAATAAAACGCCTCAGTAAAATCTCACAATCATAATCTTCTCATGGTAGACCTATCGGAACTCAGTCCGTAACCCAAAACTTGCCATGCAATGCAGGAGGAACATCAAGTCTTGTCAATGAATGTAGTAAGAGATCAGTATGAATATCCGAATCAAAATAACAGAATATTAACTCTTAAGCAGATGCAGTAAAATTCAAACAGGAACACAGAAACGAAATGCAAAGACAAGTGCACGACATCACCCTTCGTGCTTTTATTCTCTTCCTCACAATGCAATGAATGAAATGAATACACGGTATCACCCTTGGTGCTTTACTCTCATCCTCACCAACACAAGTATAGTAATTATAAAACAGAACAATGGGAACAATAATGCAAAGATAAGTACACGATATCACCTTTCATGCTTTTACTCTCATCCTCGCAATGCAATAAATAAATGAAAGGGCACGACATGTTCCTTCGTGCTTTTAAATGTAAAGATCATGGCACGACATCACCCTTCGTGCTTTTATTCTCTTCCTCACAATGCAATGTGTAAATGAAAGCAATATAAATCAATGCACAACATCACCCTTCGTGCTTTTACTCTCTTCCTCACAATGCAATGTGTAAATGAAAGCAATATAAATCAATGCACAACATCACCCTTCGTGCTTTTACTCTCTTCCTCACAATGCAATGTGTAAATGAAAGCAATATAAATCAGGGAACGACATGACCCTTTGTGCTTTTACTCTCTTCCTCACAATGCAATGTGTAAATGAAAGCAATATAAATCATGGCACGACATCACCCTTTGTGCCTTTACTTTGTTCCTCACAATGCAATGAATGAAATGAATACACGGAATCACCCTTCGTGCTTTACACTCTTCCTCACCCAAACAATAACAAATACAACAGTTTGGCAAGGAAAGTCCACAATAAGAGCCATAAATCACAACATCCCGACAAGGGAGTCAACAACGCAATCAATATCATTAACAGCACAAACAATAATAGAAATCATACCATCCCGGCAAGGGAGTAAACAATGAAAACAACATCATCCCGGCAAGGGAAAACATCTATAACCAATCTCGCCTAAACAATTTAATTTAGAGAATAAAACTCAGCTCAAATAAAGGCCCAGTGATAGGCAACATCAAGAAAACATCGACAACATAAATATTTATCAACTAGACCCAAGTAGCACATAAGAGAAAAGTCATATAAATCACAATGTAAGACTCACGGGCATGCTTGACTCCAACGATCGGATGTTCTAACTACGGCTAGACAACTATAAAGTTAGATAACACTAATATAGTCAATTGGGCGGTTCTAGTAAGCAAATATAGCATGAAGATAAGAACGGTAAATTATTCAGTTAAGTCAATTAAGATCAAATAGCCAACGAAGGAATCCAAAAGCAAGTAATTCTAATTTAAGCAGGAAAGGAAGAAATTAACCACCAAGGACTCAAATGTATCAATTACAATTGATACACAGGTAACATAAGAACCTACGAACCCTAGAAGGCCAATCTATTAGAAAATAAGTCCGAGTACGCACTCGTCACCTCGTATACACGGACTACAATCAACATAGAGGACTCAATCCTAAGGGGTAGTTTCCCCCACACAAGGTTAGGCAAGATACTTACCTCAAAAACGACCAACCGGTACTCAAAAATGAACTTCTCGGGTGGGAAGACCTCCGGACGGCTCAAAATCAACTAAAACAACTTAAAAATACACATAACACGTATAAGGAACGATTCCGAATAATAAAGTTTCAATCTTTACTAATTTATGAAAATCGACCCAAAAGTCGACCCCCGGGCCCGCACCTCGGAACCCGACAAATTTTACGAATTCCGATTACCCATTCCGATATGAGTTCACCCATACTAAATTTATCAAATTCCGATGTTATTTGGTCTTTCAAATCATAAATTTTCATTTTTGAAGTTTTCTTTCGAAACCCACAATCCCCTCAATCCAAAACACAAATTAAATGATAAAAATAAGAACTAATTCATGAAATATAATTAATTATAGTGGAAGAATACTTACCCATTCGATTTGTGTGAAAAACCCTCAAAGAATCGCCCAAAACCGAGTTCTAAATGTCAAAATATGTTAATAATGGTGAAACCCCATTTTTTGGGAACTTACATTCTGCCCAGGTATTTTGTCCATTGCGATCGCGGACAAAACAATGCGATCGCATAGAGGAAAAGTTGCCAATGACCAAAACACGCTATGCGATCGCGGACACAAGGATGCGATCGCATAATAGAAAAATGCTGCTGGCCAATCGCTGTGCGTTCACGACAGTGAGAATGCGAACGCGTAGAAGGGGGATGTAGGCTTATGCGATCGCGGGTGAAGTTGTGCGATCACAGTGAAGGAAAAGAAGCTGGGGACAAGGTAATACTATGCGATCGCGGTTGCCACTATGCGATCGCGGTTGCCACTATGCGATCGCATAGAAGGAAAGCTGGAGGGTAAGTATTGTACTATGCTTAGGAATTTTCAAAACTTCAAATATCAAGACTCGCGTCGAAACCTGTCAATTCAACCCGGATTAACGTGAAAATTTACAGACAAGTCCCAAATGACACACCAGACCTACAGCCACTCTCGGAATTCCATTCCGAGCCCGATATCAAAATTTCACCTATCGGCCGGAAACGCCGAAATTCTAACTTTCGCCAAATTACCTCAAATCACTCTACGGACCTCCAAAACCAATTCCGGACACGCGCCTAAGTCCAAAATTATCATACGAAGATGTTAGAATTAACCAAAATTCATTTCGAGGTTGTATACACAAAATTCCAACCTCCGGTCAACTCCCATCACTAAAGCTTCAAAAACTGAAATATTTCTCCCAATTCGACTCCGGAGTATCCGGTAACTGAATCTGACCACGCACACAGGTCGATATACACAATGTGAAGTTGTTCAAGACCTTACGCCACTGAACGAAGCTTAAATTCCCGAAACGGCCGATCGGGTCGTCATATTCTCCCCCTCTTAAACAAATGTTCGTCCTCGAACGTGCCAAGTTTCACCTTAAACTCATCCAATCACCGATCGTACACTTCTAACACATACTCGTGGGTGATATCACATCACCCCAACTCACATAAGCCTGATGAAACAATCAACTGCAATATAGCCTTCACATCACCATCGATAAGCCTCATACCTCAATTTCTTACCTTGTACTCATTCCTCAAAAGATCCGATTCTAATTCCATATCCGTCATTAGCCTCAACTAGCTGCATCAACTCAGGTCTACGCCCATAAGGCACGACCATACAATACAGCTCATCACCCATAGGCTCAAATAGCACTTTTGATCACAACAACTGCCTGAAATCAACTCAACATTGGCAATTGGCCCCACATATGGAGGAACTCTGTTTCCGAACCTCATAATAATGATAATGATGCAATGAACACGAAGACTTTATTGTTACACACCCGAATCACCAAGCCACAACTAATACCACTGGCACACATCTCGCAACTAAATTAAGGAAACGCATAACGAAATGACTAAATGTGAAAATAGAAGCATATAAAGGATCTATCAAACAAAAGCCATAGGCATGACTCTATAAATACTGACTTACCAAAAATAATATAACAAGGAAGGAGCAAAGCATATGAACAAATCACAAGGATACCATTCTGATAAAATTTTCACCGCGGTACTCAGCCTGGTCTAATAATATCGAATCACAATTATCACGAGGACCTCACCCTCAACTCAAAATCACATACCGAAAACATATCATACCAATAGAAATTTCCCCATCAACTCATCTCAGCTGATAAAATGTCATAATACTGACTGAACTCACATTTCAATGTAATATCAAATCACAGCTCGTAAACAAAATACTTAGGGAAAATCATATAAATCTCACCATAATGAACAACAAGGACTCACATCTATCACCACTAGCAAGGATGAATGAGACAATGATAGACACGGGCTACTACTCATAGAATCTCCCAACCGGAGGAAATACAAAAACAGAGTGTAAAACATGAACTCACTCATAAATGAAACAACGAATAAGGGAAACTCGTCCTGACCAACAGGACTATAGTCAAATAAAATTAGTGCCCCTCTGTAACGCATCAAAACATACATGTGTGATAATACTTGGCACAATGGCCTCCAGCCCACTATATGAAACACATCAATGGGTCGGGCCTCCCCCTCTTGGGCACCCTCTACTCATCTGAATATCCTGCTATAGTGCACTTACCGGAACCCTGGAACAATCTCTCACCCTGTGACTAACATCTCCATACTGAAAACAATCTCTCGGCCGACGTGGCTGTGGAAAACATATAATACGGATCCTCTGAGACCCATGAGTACCTGAAAAGCCCCAATGTGAAGTTGGTAATGCAAACTAAACTGGTTGACCCAAAATTCTCTACCATGACGCACCTTGGTGCCATAATAAGGACCAGTAAATTACTCCGGTCTACGAGGCCTCCTCGCCTCCCAAAACTCTCTCGCCTAATCTCATTTGACCTCTCGCTTCCGATCCCACATGCTCTCGAACCAGCGAGCGATCCCTACTACCTGTTGAAGTGAGGCATCCTACTCTAACTCTCGAGCCCCGCTGAACCGAATATCATGTCTGAATCTCCCAATGACCCCACGGTCTCATCTCCTAACTGAAGCAACAAAGAGAAGTGCATGTCTGGCCAACTCACTGAATCTAACGGCGTACTCCAATAGTGACATGGCGCCCTGACGCAACTGCTCAAACTCCGCGCGCCGAACATTCCATGGAACTGAGGTGCAACCTCCCTCAAAACATCTCCGAAGACTGAATCCACGCTAGTGAAGTTAACTCGGCCAGGTTACCCCAACTCATATGCCTCCACCACTGACCAATCCACTACTCTAAACCTGAGATGTGAAAAAAGCAATCTCGTCCGTCTCCACAATGCCCGGAGTACGACGAATATAGCGACACTCCTCCAGGAAACCCTTGGCACTCTCTACCGCCAATCCACTGAAAGATATAAGGGTGGTACTTCCTGTACCTCTCAAGTCCAAGGTATTCTGCCTCCGATGCTGCTACCCTAACCATGGGCTGAACTGAAAACCACATGTCTTGTTGCCATGACAACTGGAACCTAACCAATATGATCTCACTGCTCTGGAGTGTAGACGGTGGGAGTCTGAGCTCCTCCCCTGATATGTGAAGCAACTGGTGCGCTAAAATCAACCCAGCCTGAGTCAATGTACCAATCATACTAAAAAACTATGCCCAGGCCTACTGAAGTCTGGGGCAGCAACAGGCACCTCCAGTACCCGTTTCCCTCAACTAGAACTGCTCGCGGCTCCTCCATAACTTCTCTGACAGGCATCTTAACTGCGACATGTGCTCCTCGTCGGCCTCTGTCTCTGACCCTTGCGACACTTGCTTCGGGTAACATCATCAGGTACCGCAGTTCGTGTCCTCACCATCGGTGAGAGAATGGAACGATAATTTTAAACTTCAATATCAATGAACTCGCTCGATAGGAATGAAGGAAGTGAAATTGTCCTAATAGTTCCGTAGCCTCTCGAAGATAAGTACAGACGTCTCCGTACCGATCCACAAGACTCTACTAAACTCGCTTATGACTCGTAGCACCTATGAACCTAGAGCTCTGATACCAACTTGTCACGACCCAAATTTCCCTCCGTTGGGAATCGTGATAGCACCTAGTCTTAGGGACTAGGTAATCCTAACAGTTACTAGATAACAACAATAATAAAAGGAAAACCAACAGTCTCGATATAAAATCTTGACAGAATTTACATTATTTTTCCAAAAACCGGTAATACAAGTCATAAGCTCTACGAATCTTCTACAACTTCTAAATACAACTGTTTGGAAATAAATACAACATTATATGAATATTAATATAGAGAAGGTGACGCCGTAGCCTACGGACGCAGAAACAGGTTACCGTGAGTCTCCTCAACAATCGACCGCGCAACTACTAAAAGCCAAAACCTGGATCTGTGCAAACAATTATGCACAGAAGAGTAGTATGAGCACACTACAACGGTGCCCAGTAAGTATCAAGACTAACCTCGGTGGAGTAGTGACGAGGATTAGTCAAGATACCACTGGTCTAACAAGATAAATAACATGAATATAGAAACGACCGAACGTTACATCTATCTAAGACTTCACGGAATAATTTACAACCATGGCAATGTAAAGCGGAAGGAAATTACAGAAAATCAGTCACTAAATATCACAAAAATACACAGAAAGATGGACAACAAAATAAGCCAAACCGAAAAGAAAACACAATACAATAGAGAACACCAATAACTCAACTCTACGTCGGTTTGTTCACATTGGGCCTTAACCATTAAAATTCCATAAACTGGTGGAAACCCTTAAACAACAGATCATATGAAAAGCCTTGCAAGAAAAATCCTTTTAATATAGAAAGATTGTCTTTGAAAACATACTTTTTCAAAAATATATGTAAGTATAGGTACTAGAGAGAGAATGACGTAAAACATAGTTTTCTTTCAAAATACGAAGTTTCCAAAGATGCTTCCCCGTAAAAGACTTCAAAATATCATTTTATGCAAGACTAGTGCTTTTCAAATATACTCTCGATGTAAAACTCCTTCAGATATAATCATTTCGAAACCATTACTTTTTCAATAAAACTCCTCAGTAAAATCTCAATCATAATCTTCTCATGGTAGACCTATCGAAACTCAGTCCGTAACCCAAAACTTGCCATGCAATGCAGGAGGAACATCAAGTCTTGTCAATGAATGTAGTAAGAGATCAGTATGAATATCCGAATCAAAACAACGAAATATTAACTCTTAAGTAGATGCAGTTAAATTCAAACAGGAACACGGAAACGAAATGCAAAGACAAGTGCACGGCATCACCCTTCGTGCTTTTACTCTCTTCCTGACAATGCAATGAATGAAATGAATACACGGCAGCACCCTTGGTGCTTTACTCTCATCCTCACCAACACAAGTATAGTAATTATCAAACAGAACAATGGGAACAATAATGCAAAGATAAGTGCACGACATCACCCTTCGTGTATTTACTCTCATCCTCGCAATGCAATAAATAAATGAAAGGACACGTCACATTCCTTCGTGCTTTTAAATGTAAAGATCATGGCACGACATCACCCTTCGTGCTTTTACTCTCTTCCTCACAATGCAATGAATGAAATGAATACACGACTCAAACTCAACTAAAACAACTTCAAAATACACATAACACGTATAAGGAATGATTCTGAATAATAAAGTTTCAATCTTTACTATTTTATGAAAATCAACCAAAAAGTCGACCCCGGGCCCGCACCTCGGAACCCGACAAATTTTACAAATTCCGATTACCCATTCCGATATGAGTTCACCCATACTAATTTATCAAATTCCGATGTTATTTGGTCTTTCAAATCATAAATTTTCGTTTTTGAAGTTTTCTTTCGAAACTCACAATCCCCTCAATCCAAAACACAAATTAAATGATAAAAACAAGAACTAATTCATGAAATATAATTAATTATAGTGGAAGAATACTTACCCATTCAATTTGTATGAAAAACCCTCAAAGAATCGCCCAAAACCGAGTTCTAGAAGTAAAAAAATGTTAATAATGGTGAAACCCCAATTTTTGGGAACTTATATTCTACCCAGGTATTTTATCCATTGCGATTGCGGACAAAACAATGCGATCACATAGACGAAGAGTTGCCAATGACCAAAACATGTTATGCGATCGCGGACACAAGGATGCGACCGCATAATAGAAAGATGCTGCTGGCCAATTGCACTGTGCGTTCGCGACAGTGAGAATGCGAACACGTAGAAGGGGGATGTAGGCTTCTACGATCGGGGGTGAAGCTGTGCGATCGTAGTGAAGAAAAAGAAGCTGGGGACAAGGTAATACTATGCGATCGCGATTTCCACTATGTGATTGCATAGAAGGAAAGCTGGAGGGTCAGTATTGTACTATGCGATCGCGGCTCCTCTTGTGCGATCGCATAGGAGGAAACCAGGTGATAGGTTCAGCAGTTCAAAAATGAGGAAAAATGGCCCGAAACCTATCTGAAACACGCCCGAGGCCCCTGGGACCCCGTCCAACCACACACACAAGTCATATAACCTAACACGAACTCGCTCGAGGTTCCAAAACACATAAAACAACACTAAAACAACGAATCAAACCAAAAATCATACTTAGGAATTTTCAAAACTTCAAATATCAACACTCGCGTCTTAACCTGTCAATTCAACCTGGATTAACGTGAAAATTTGCAGAAAAGTCCCAAATGACACAACGGACCTACAGCCACTCTCGGAATTCTATTCCGAGCCCGATATCAGAATTTCACCTATCGGCTGGAAACGCCGAAATTCTAACTTTCGCCAAATTACCTCAAATCACTCTACGGACCTCCAAAACAAATTCCGGACACGCGCCTAAGTCCAAAATTATCATACGAAGCTGTTGGCATTAACCAAAACTCATTCCGAGGTCGTATACACAAAATTCAAACCTCCGGTCAACTCCCCTCACTAAAGCTTCCAAAACTGAATTTTTTTCCAAATTCGACTCCGGAATATCCAGTAACTGAATCTGACCACGCACACGGGTCGATATACACAATGTGAAGCTGTTCAATACCTTACGCCACGGAACGGAACTTAAATTCCTGAAATGACCGATCGGGTCGTCACACTCAAACTATTTCTAGTCTCCTCTTGTAGTATTTTGCTCAAATAATGAAACCAACATAAAAACAACTTCAAACACATGTAGTAGGCTGTTATACTCTCCTTAACCAGTAGAACAAAACATGAAATTTCATCCAAACACAACCCACATCTATCCTCAATGATACCACAACACTATAGGTATTATATTCTCTTAGTGAATCAACTTTTGGTGTTCAAGTTGGTGTGTAAACACTTGTAGTTCACCTTAAAACTCAAATATATATATGAAGGATGTATTGATTCTTACCTTAATAAACAAGAACAACACGAAACCTGAGGTTACTTCACTCATAAGAATCCTCTAAAATAACCACTAGATGAAGAACTATGATCTAGCAAGCACCACAGGATATCTGGCATTGGATTCATGTTTTTATTTTTGGTTTTTACTCTAGAATCATAGAGGGTACTTTGAGAGTGTTTTGGGAGAGTATAGGTCTGGTTGAGTCAAAAAATGAACCCAAATGAGCCTTGCCCCGATCTTTAAAGGTTGAAAAATCATCAAGCGCCTAAGTGGGTCCCATTGGGAGCTGCTTGCGCGGTATCATGAAAACATAAATATCTCTCTACTCAAATATTTTATCGGCGAACATTTTAATGTGTTAAAAACTATACTCGTGGATCTTAAATTGCTATAGCCATAAGCTATGGGATCTCCAGCTCGCAACCATAGGGGCCCTCCCCACGAGGCAAGATATTCATGGTAGTGCAGTTTGTATGATCGATATTTCGGCCACTACAAGAAATCGGGCTTTTAGTGGTGACAAAAGTCGCTACTAAAGCATGAAAAGTCACCGCTAAAACCATTTAGTAGCGACACTCTAGTCGCTCCAAGTAACACCGTTATTGAATGTTACTTGTGACAATTGTTGGATGTCCCCACAAAAATATACATTTTATGGCGACATTACTCGCCACAATAAGTAAAGAAAATATGCAACCACAAAGAAATATTGGGGGTAGGTCGCCTTTGATGATGGACTTGTAGCAGTGACAATAGTCGCCACAAAAGGGATTATACCTTTAGTGGTTGTTCATGTTGCCACAATAGCATTATGTTTAGTAGTAATATTGGTCGCCACAAATACTAATTTTTAGTGACAAAGTTGGTCGCCTCTAAAACTTATTTTTAAATGATGTAATTGTGTCAATATGTTTTTAAACATTACGATAATAATGATGACTAAAATTACTTTCTTTCATGTGTAAGTGCTCAAAATATTAAAACTAATCAACAGGTTCTAGCATTTCATGATAGTTATCTTTTTCTCAGCTTCTAGCATTTCATGATAGTTATCTGTTGAACGTTGCAAGGCTCTTAACGCATGATTCCTATTCCAAAAACATGCGAATTTATATCTTACTCTACCTGAGAGTAGAGAAAACCAGATGACTAGCATATCGGTCGTAATGCATCCAGAATCTCAATTTCAAATTCAATTATCTAACATGAGCAAAACAAACCACCTCCCTTATCTCCAAATTGGATGTCTAGTTTTCAGTTGACTATATTGTAAGAAAGTAGTTTCTCGGTAATAAAGAAACATGTCGGGCTGATAGGTTGAGTTAGTCTTTCTGTAGAAGAAATAGGAACATGTATTGAGAATATTTAGAAGTACAAAACTGGGACCTAACATGCGTTATATTGTATGAGGTAGAATCTTAGTTTCTCCAGATGTATACATTATTTTGTGTCAATGGCAGAAGAAGAACATTTATTTTGGGATGGAGAAGATACTTAGGTAGAACTTTTAGTCTTGCATGATAATACTAGCAGTGCTAATGATGATATCAAATAACATATCAAAAAGTAAAACCGAGCTGGAGAGAAGCTCACTCACAGCTAGCCAACTTCCTATTTCTTTTAAAACAAAGAAAATGTGTTTCTAATTAAATGAAAAATAAGGTTAATAGATTAAGTTAAAATACTAACCATCAAGATTTCCTAATGAAGGCACCCCATGGCCACCAATACTCATTCAGAGAATTACTGTAATAGCAGGATTAACAAATGCATGCTGGCTCCTCATTATCTAAAAGAAAAACAATACCCATGTTGATTTCCGCAAATGGCCCAACTAACCATTCCAAGCACATTGATAACTTAGAAAGAAAAATCATGAATAAAAAAAATAAAGGAGAATATCGTACCTCATCTGTTTCCGCTAGAGGAATAATGACCTGCAAATGCAGAATTATAGGCATGGTTAAATAAACTAACCAATTTCAGCATTATTGAGATTTATTTGCTAAGATCAAAATAGTACAGTCGTTACCAGTTCTTTTTATGCTTAGAATGGGAAGGAATAGGATATATATCTACATAATCTTGAGAAATCAAAAAATACGAATACTCTATCCAGATTCAAATCCCTTTACCCAACATTTATCCATTAAAAATGTTATTACCAATCTTTCCTCATAAACCTTGCTACCAAGTTTCACGATATCCACATGATGACATCACAAAAATTTGAAACTAGGCTTCTGATGGCCTAAATGTAGAATACCCATAACAAACCCATGGCAACTATCAAGTCAATAAGATATTAACCAATGGAGAAAACAAATTGATCATAAGTATGTAACTTAGAAACTTTTAGATAAAAAGTAGATCAACGAGGTTAAAACTTGGGAGGTACAATCAGAAGCGGATCTGACCTTGATTTGCTTTGAAAATACATTTGAGTGGAAGCAGATATGCCATGTCGAAACATACATACGACCATGATACAAGAATGAACTTTCTAGTGCACATGAATAACTATGTTCAACAACCTGAAATAACTACGTGGATTAGCAAAGAACTGACTCACAACAGTCCAAAATTTCCACCTCAGAGTTCTTACAAACCAAGAGTCCTTTATAAAATTTAGAACTTGCCTCATCGGTAGGGAGATCAAATATTGTTTGTAGTGGTCCAGGTTTCTGATGAACAATAATAGGTCCTTGTTTATCCAAAGCGATCCTTCTACGAGTATTAACATAGCCGTTCAAATCTCTGAAACAACCAAATGAAGATGGGAGAATATGAGTATCATCTTCCAGCTAAGATGAAGACTAATCTTTTCGAAGAACAGAGTGATGAACGATAAGTCATTATATAATTCTCTGATGGATCAAGAATCTTCCAACAATAGAGAGAGAATCCAACCCTAAACTAGACCCATATGACACTACATATAGTGTGGATAATGCTCGTAAAGTTTCTTTAAAATTATTATTTTTCTGAGCTTTAAGTGTCAACGAAGCATTGCTACATAAATCCACAATAGAAATATATCTTAATAAAGAGTTACCAGCTGATGATTAATAGATCAACACTGATGCCTCGCTCTTTATCTCTCCCATTCCCACCTTTTCTGATTAAGTGGGGAAGTGTTTTCTTCACTTTTCTCACTATCCACCTATCATAAGCATGGAAACCAAAACAATATCTATCACTTGTGTATTATTACATCCATATACTTTAGTACTATTATAGAATGAGCTGTACAAGAGGGAAAGCATACCCCCTGTAGTGGAACCAAACTATAGTGGAACATATATAAAAACTATCGTTCGTTTGAAGTTTATTTACAATAATAAAAATTAGCAGGGCCTGATAAACAACTGTATAATGAATATAGCATCATGTCTACCAAGAAGCTTTATTCTATTCAAGAGTAGTAAAGATCAGACAAAAATGAATATGAATAGAATCCATGAAGCTTCCAACTTTTCTAAAATGGGCTGGGGCGTGATGTCCCGAATAATGAGTTAACTATTTTTCCTTTGAATACAATATCATATATCTTTTATGTGGACAAAATAACTTCTTCAGTATGGATTCTTGATAACAAATGTAGGACAAAAGGTTTTAACTGGTAAGGGAATTCATTACCAGTACTTCCAGGTGAGGCAACATGAACAACTATTCAACGTTGACCAAAACTTTGTATGTTCTACTATAAATGTGTCTATTGTTACAAGTAAAATGCCTCCAATAGTTTTTAGTTCAGCCATTGATGTGTCTTGCATGAACTGTTTGAGGTCTCTCACTTTCATGTCTGTAATTAAATTCCCATTTATCCTTTCATCACTTGCTAAAACAATATCATAGTTACCCCATAGCAACCCAAGATCCTTGTTTATGATTGTGAATTCCCTTTAACTCGGTCCACATGCTACACCTGGCTTCCACAATATGTAAATTATACACATCGAATAGAGATAAAGTCATATTCAAAGCAAATATATGTATTATTCCATAAATAATTTAAGGAGTCACACAGACTGTTGCGACATCAAAGTCGAGACTGGTAAGGGGACAAAATTGAAAGAACCTACGAAGCTCATATAATAATTCAAACTGAATAGAATGCCGACATGTAAAACGTCTCTCAAAAAGAAGATTTTAACTTACCCAAGAAAAGAGATAGTTGAGATTTTGTCGAGACCGAGAATCGAAAACAACAACACCAAATACGCTTCAAATGATTCTTTCTGTGTGATTTTTTTGGCATTCCTGTAGATAATCAAATGACTCAGAGAAAATCAAGATGAAATCTGAGAATACAAAAGTGAAATTGCTGAAAAAATAATTATCCCTAACTGCATGTTGAAACTTTTGTCTTACTGAATCATTATACCAAAATACCCAAATGTAAATATATTTTATATAAACCTTTATGAGGTTTTATTTAGATATGGGATAGTAACATGTAAGAAGGAAAGGTGAAATCGATTAGGAACAAAATCATTTCTTTTATTAAAGTCGGATTAAGGATTTGAACGGAGGAACTTCACGAAATCGATATTAAAATGGAGGAACTTCTTTCCCAAAAAAACAAAAAATTAGGGATTTGAACATACCTGAGATTCACATTTTGATTTGAGGGATTTTGATTTGGGTGAAATTTTAGATGAGGCGACCTGATTTGTAGAGAGAGAGTGTTGATTTTACATAGAGTTTGTACTCCTCTATTCTGCTTTGTGGACTTCTGTTCTAGAAAAGGTAAAGAGGACATTTTAATTTTATTTTTTATTTTTGTAAAAAATGAAAATCTAGGGAACAGGAGTGACCCTGTCACTGCAAGAGACTTTTAGCGGCGACTTTGCTAAAATTGCGACAAAATATTTGGAGCCAAAATTCTATTTTGAGGAGGACTAAAAATTTCAGCCACATTAGAGGCGACCTAAACTAAGTCGCTGCTAAAAAAGTATCCTTCTGCAACGACTTCTAAAGTCGTTGCTAATAATATAACTACTATAGAAACCTCTAGGGTCGTTGTTATATGTTGCACTAATAATTCAATTTCTTGTAGTGTGCGCATCCCTTGCCATCACCGTTTGCGGGAGCAGTAGAGACCAATATGATGTCTGCTGATCTAAGGAAGTTGTCTGACCCACAGAAAGAGTTGGAGGCGGCTGAGCACATCCCACAAGTTTGGTAGGTGGATCATTCCATAATTCCAACAATATTGGAAGAAAAGCTCAGATACATTTGACCTAATTCTTAGCACATTATGAATGTAACTTGCGATGACCTTTGCCAACTTTTGTTCCACAACTAACTTTACTTTAAAACATAACACACGGCTATCATACGACTAAAATAACCCATAACATAATCTCCTTATCATGTTAAGCACCCTAGTTTCACTCCAAAAGTACATGTTATAACATTCCCAACTTGTCGACTTTAGACGAAACGTATATTCTTCAATTCGTTTAGCTTCTAAGCCTTCCAACCCTCTTGGTACTTGTTATTCGTGATCTTAAATATTTGTAACCTCCAAGGTAATATGATTAAATTACTTTATATACTTTCAAAGATGATTTCATTTCTGAGCTTACATCAATTGACTTACGGGTACTCTTACGTACAAAAACATGGGGTGTAACATCATCCCCCCTTTAGAAAATTCGTCCTCGAATGTTGTCTGATGCGCTTATTAGTCTCATAACTCATAGCTTGTATGAGTACTTTAATATTGTTCTTGCCATCTAGGCAACTGTTCTGTGAATAAATCCAAAGGCCAGGGCATTTCCCCCTTTAGGCTTCTTTCTCACACCATGACTTGTGTTCGAAATTCTTCCAATCTCGTAATTGTTTCTACCTTCTGCCATGCAACATGTACGACTTTGTCCTTGTATGTGCACCTATGCAACCCTTCTCTCCTTCTTCTTCCATATTTTAGCCAAAATCTAGGCCTCAATTTGAGAACATGTACAGAAGTTTGATAAGTTGTCCCTATGGCATCTATAGGTGTACTGAAATTCTTTGCTCGGTACTTTGTTGAACTTAAGACTATTTCTATATCTTGTTTCATAGCGTTGGCTATCTAAGTTATGGTTTTACTACATCTAGGTAGGTCATACTATACCATAACACTTACTTCAATTTTATTATTTCCAAGGTGTAACGACCCGGCCGATCATTCCGAGAGTTAAAGCCCCGTTTTCCCCATTTATACTTCTTTATGTGTTGTTCAACTGTGTTGAGTTGTATCGGGTTGGTAGGTTTGAGTCCGGAGTAGTTTTGGAGTAAAATGAGACACTTAGTCTCTTAGTTAGAAAGCAAAGTTAGAAAAAAAGTCAACCGGAAGTTGACGTATGAGTAAACGAATTCGGATTTGGATTTTTATGATTCGGTTAGCTTCGTTGGGTGATTTTAGACTTTAGGAGTGTGTTTGAAATATAATTTTGAGGTCCGTGGTAGAATTAGACTTTAATTGGCAAAATTTGGAAATTTGGCGATTTTAGTCGGCAGTGGAAAATAAGGTACCGGGGTTGGAATAGAATTCCGGAAGTTGGAATGGGCTCGTAGTGTCATTTGTGACGTGTGTGCAAAATTTGAGGTCATTCAGACATGGTTTGGTAGGTTTAGGCATCGTTGGCGAATTTTGGAAGTCTAGAAGTTCTTAGGCTTGAATCCGAGGTTGATTTGGTGTTGTGGTGTTATTTTGGGTGTTACGAAGGTTCGACTAAGTTTGGGTAGTAATCCATGACTTGTTAGAATTTCTGGTTGAGGTCCCGAGGGGCTTGGGATGATTTCGGATGGCTAACAGGAAGTTTGGAGACTTAGCTTAGCAGCTGGTGCTGCTGTTTATGGTGTTCCGCACCTGCGGAAGGGGGAGCACAGGTGCAGAGGTTGCAGTTGCGAGAGAGGCTCACAGATGTGGAGATGGAGTCCTGGGGCTTAGCCGCAGATGCGAAGGGTAGATCGCACCCGCGAGCCCGCAGGTGCGTGGGAATAACTGCAGATGTGAAAGTTGGTTGAGTAAGTGGAGATCGCTGGTGCGCTTCAAGGACCGCAGATGCGGTTGCACAGGTGCGAAGGTGGGGTCCGCAGGTGCGAAACCCCTGGGCAGAAACCATATAAGCCCAACTTCGCAAAATTTTGCCCATTCTTCACCAATATTGGCCGGGTTTTGAGCTAAGGATAGTGTTTTCCAAGGGAGAAACAAGAGATATCACTGAGGTAAGTTACTTGGGTTTATTACGTTTTTTATGATGATTTTTCCATTGATTAAGTCATGAAAATAGTAGGAGTTTAGGGTGATGTTGAGGGAGTTAGGGCTTGAGGTTTTTGAGAGTTTGAGGTGAGGATTTGAGGGAGAAAACGGAGTTGGAATTTGACGAATTTTATATGGTTTGACTCGGGAGAGAACAAGGTTTCTAATTCTGCCATTTTTGACGGGTTTTGAGACATGGGCCCGAGGGCTGCGTTTTAGCATATTTCGGATTTTTGACTTATTTTGTAGTTTTTCTTATGGAATTCGTTTCTTTAGACTATGTTGATATTATCATTCTGATTATGGATAGATTCAGAGCTTTTGGAGACCGAGTCGAGGGACGAGGACACCCCGAAGTAGGATTTTACGTTGTTAAGGTAAGTAACAGTTTTAACTCTGGCTTTGAGGGTATAAACCCGGAGAAATTGATATCATGTGATTGTTTGGAGGTGATAACCACTCTAGGTGACGGGCGTGCGGGTGTATGCCGCGGGGGATTAAGACTTGGTCTGTCCCGTGATGCTGTGAGGCCTAATAGCCATATCTGTGTTTATGTGTTTACATGTTTGTTGAACTTGACTGCCTTCATGTCAGAGATCATGCTTAGGCTTTATTCATGCTCACACTATTTGCACTTAGTTATAGAATTTCTTGTACATGTTTACCCCGGTCTATATTATCTTGCTAATACGCTGTAATACTTTATTTGGGTTGTGTTCCCTTTATTTGTTGAAAGTTGTGAGGCTAGAGAGGTGCATGACTGAGGGAGGCCGAGGGCTTGTTGTGAGGTATTGATATTAAAGCACATGAGTTGTCCGTGCAGATCCAGGTATTGATACCATAGCACGTGAGTTGTCCGTGCGGATTCAGAGATTGATATTATGTCACGTGAGTTGTCCGTGCAACACATGAGTTGTCGGTGATTAGCGCTTGGGCTATGGGAGCCGCTCCAGAGTCTGTACACCCCTAGTGAGCGCATGTACCTATTGAGTGTGAGTGCTAAGTGCGAGTGCTGAGAGATGAGTGCTGAGAGATGGAGTGGCATTGCTGTGAGGTTTCATTTACTTTTGTTGTTGCTGCATTTACCTGCTAATTGCCTTATAACAATTGCTGATTTATGGAATTTACCCATTTACTCCTCTTTATTTTTATCTGTGGAAGAAATAATTGAATTGTTCTGCTCAGCTCGTCACTACTACTCAGTTCCTTAGTTATTTCTGTTACTACTGAGTTGGTTGTACTCATACTACACCCTGCACTTTATGTGCAGATCCATGCGAGTTAGAGCACGGCGATCGTTGAGTTCAGGCCGACTATCTTTGGAGATTGCAAGGTAGCTGCTAGCGTCCGCAGGACCTTGTTACTCCTTTATTCATCTATTTCTTTTTTGGGCTGTATTGACAGTTAGACAGTTTATATATCTTAGTTCATAGATTTAGATGCTCATGACTTAGTGACACCCCGATGTTTGGGGCTCGTTTTTCGCATTTCTATATTTATATTTAGAGTCGGCTTGTTTTATGAGAAATTCAAATATTAGATATGTTTTATTAAATTCTTTTAATCAAATTAGTAGTAATATTTTGGAAAATAGGCTTGCCTTGTATCACGATAGAGCCATCACGACCTGGGCCATATTTGGGTCGAGACACAAGGTCTGTTACCCAAATCCATGTTACTCTCTCACTGCTTATCATCTATATATAAATCTAAGTCCTTTAACGCTTCCTTATTATGTTCATCATAAGAATGACGACCTAATCTCATCTCATACTTTGGAATTTTTATTCATCTATTGTTTATTCACCTTAATGTTGATCTATAATCTACCACTAATAACTTAAAATCTCTTACGTACACTAGGGAAAACGTCTCATCGGGGAACTTCTGAAGTTATTTGCCTGATCCATCTAGAGACAATAATATACTTCAATAATCGTATTTCATATCATCCCAACGTGATTCACCTTGTGAGAGTATTCTAATCATGTGCAATTCATGAAATCCCTTTTCTTTGAATCATTACCCAATCAAAGGCCTAAACGCCATCCTCTTATCTGTCGCAATTACACCCACCTTGGAATCGACGAGGAACCTTGGAGAACTATTATAGAGGTGTTGAGAGAGTTTGGGAAATGTCCTTGGTCGAAAATGACACTAAGCCTTCCAACCACTTTAAAATGTTCAATCCACCGCCTAAGTGGGTCCAATTGGGAGCTGCTTGTGCGGTCTCACGAAAATGCAAATATCACTCTACTTCGATTTCATATTGATGAATGGTTTAATACGTTAGAAATTAGACTCGTAAATCTTCAATTTGGTAGGTGGATCATCCAATAATTACAAGTATATTGGTAGAAAAACTCATATACATTTGACCTAATTTTCAGCACATTATGAATGTAACTTGTAATAACCTTTGCCAACTTATGTTCCGCAACTTGCTTTACTTCAAAACATGACACACGACTATCATAAGACTGAAATAAGTCATAACATAACATCCTTATCATATTAAGCACCTTAATCTCACCCTAAAAGTACATGTTATAACATTCCCAACTTGTCGACTTTAGACGAAACTTATTTTCTTCGATTCGCTTAGCTTCTAAGCCTTCCAACCATCTTGGTACTTTTTATTTGTGATCTTCAATATTTGTAACCTCCAAGGTACAATGATTTATTTAATTTGTTTACTTTCAAAGATGATCTCATTTCTGATCTTATATCAATTGACTTGCGACATACTCTTACGTATGGAAACATGGAGTGTGACACCCGGGACCCCAACCAAACATACCAACAATTTCTAAAGCACAATTAGAACTCACTTGAAGCCTTGAATCATATCGAACAATCAAAACCACGAATCACACCCCAATTCAAGACTAATGAAACTAATAAACTTCCAACTTCTAAAACACTTGCTGAACCATACCAAATCAACCCCGAATGATCTCAAATTTTGCACACTAATCCCAAATGACACAACAAACTCGTCCCAACTGTAGAAACCAAAATCCAAATCCAATATACACAAAGTCAAGTCTCGGTTAACCCTCTCAACCTTACAACCTTCCAACCTTCAACTTTTCAACTTTCACCAAAAAGTATCAAATCAACCTATGGACCTCCAAATCAACATCCAGACATACGCCTAAGTGCATAATCACCATATAAAGATATTGGAACCATCAAGACACCATTCCATAGTTTTCTTCACAAAATCCAAACTCCGATCAAATCTTTCAACTTAACCTTCCTACCTTGGGACTAAGTGTTCCAGTTCACTCTGAAACCTCCAGAAACAAAACAACCACCCCCAAAAAGTCAAATAACCATAAATTAACATAGAATAAGCAATAAATAATGGGACGAGGCTACAATACACAAAATGACCAGTCAAGTCATTACACTTTGAGACTAGAGTTGATCTTTTGTTTCTTAATATGGATGATTTAAATGTGATTTTGGGTATGGATTGGTTATCTCCATACCATGATATTCTTAATTGTCACGCTAAAACTGTGACGTTGGCTATGCTGGGGTTGCTAAGGTTGGAATGGAAGGGTTCCTTGGATTATATTCCTAGTAGGGTGGTCTCTTTTATGAAGGCTCAATTGATGGTTGAGAAGGGGTGTTGGCGTACTTAGCCTTTGTTAGAGACGTTAGTGTTGATACTCCTACGGTTGATTTAGTCCTCATAGTGAAAGAGTTTCCAGATGTGTTACCTGCAAACCTACTGGGTATGCCACCCGATAGGGATATTGGTTTGGCACCGAGCACTCAGCCTATATCTATTCTAGTGTGTTGCATGGCTCCAACAGAGTTGAAGGAAATAAACGAACAATTGCAAAAATTACTGGATAAAGGTTTCATCACACCAAGTGTTTCACCTTGCGGTGATGTTCATTGACTATAGACAATAGAACAAGGTTTCCATCAAGAATAAGTACTCATTGCCATACATTGATGATTTGTTTGATCAGCTTCATGGTGTTGGTGTGTTCTCGAATATTGACTTGAGATCGGGGTACCATCAGTTGAAGATCAGAGCTTTAGACGATTCCTAACACGCCTTTCAAGACCCGTTATGGGCATTATGATTTCTTCGTGATATCTTTTGGATTGACTAATGCCCCAGCAACATTCATGATTTTGATGAATAATGTATCCCAACCTTATTTGGACTCTTTTGTCATTATGTTAAATGATGATATCATATGTATTCCCGTAATAAGGAGGAGCACGAACAACATTCGAGGACGGTGCTCTAGGTTTTGAGGGAGAAGCCGCTATATGCCAAGTTCCCTAAGTGTGAGTTTTGGTTAGATTAAATGGCATTCTTGGGCCACATGGTGTCCAGTGAGGGGATTAGGTTTATCCAAAAACAGATTGAGGCAGTTGAGAGTTTTCCCCGACCTTCTACATCCACAAAGAACAGGAGTTTCCAGGTTTGGCTAGGTATTATCGCTGATTTCTGGAGGGGTTTTTATCTATAGAAAACCCATTGACTAAGTTAACTCATAAGGGTGCTCCGTTCATGTGGTCAGATGAGTATGAGGAGCGCTTTCAGAAGCTCAATTCTGTCTTGACTACAACTCCAATTTTTGTTTTGCCTTCGGGGTCGTGATCATATACAGTTTATTATGATGCTTCGCATATTGGTCTCGATTGTGTGTTGATGCCGGATGGTAGGGTGATAGCCTATTCTCCTCATCAATTGAAGGCCCATGAGAAGAACTATCTAGTGCATGATTTGGATTTAGTAACTACTATACAGGTGCTTAAGATTTGGAGGCATTATCTATATGGCGTGTCTTGTGAGGTGTATCCGGATCATCAAAGTCTCCAACCTTTTGTTTAAACAAAAAGATTTGAATTTGAGGCAGCGGAGGTGGTTGGAGTTGTTGAAGGAATTATGGCATCACTATCTCTATCATCCGGGGAAGGAAGGTCAATGTGGTTGCAGATGCCTTGAGTAGGAAGGTGGAGAGAATGGAGACTTTAGCATTCATTCCAATTGGGAGAGGCCTTTAACTATGTATGTTCAAGTGCTCGCCAACAAATTGGTGAGATTGGATATTTCGGAGCGGAGTAGAGTCCTTGCTTGTGTTGTATCTCGATCGTTCTTGTTGGAGCGCATTAAGGATCCTTAGTATGATGATCCCTAATTTCTTTTCCTTAAGGACACGGTTCAATAAGGCGGTTCTAAGGAAGTGACTATTGGTGATGATGGTGTACTGCAGCTTCAGCGTCAGATTTGTATTCCTAATGTGGATGGGGTTAGGGAGTTAATTCTGGAGGAGGCTCATAGTTCGCAGGTATTCGATTCACTTGGTTGTTGTAAAGATGTATCGTGATTTGAAGAAGCATTATTGGTGGCGGAGGATAAAGAAAGACATTGTTGGATATGTTTCTCGGTGTTTGAATTTTTAGCATGTCAAGTATGAGCATCAGAGACCTGGTGGTTTGCTTCAGAAGATTGAGATACCGGAGTGGAAGTGAGAGCGCATCACCATGGACTTCGTGGTAGGATTTCCATGGACATTGAAGAGATTTGACGTAGTTTGGGTCATTGTGGATAGACTGACTAAGTCTGCACATTTCATTCTAGTCATGACTTCCTTTACTTCAGAGCAGTTAGCTAAGATCTACATCTGGGAGATTGTATGCTTGCATGGGGTACCTGATTCTATCATCTCGGATCGTAAAACATAGTTCAATTTGCATTTCTGGAGAGCATTTTGGTGTGATATGGACACGCAAGTTGAGTTGAGCACCGCATTTCACCCTCAGACGGACGGGTAGTCCAAGCGGACCATTCAGATTTTGGAGGATATGTTGAGAGCTTTTCTCATAGATTTCGGGGGGCAGTGGGATCAGTTTCTACCTCTAGAAGAGTAAGACTACAACACCAACTACTAGTCCAACATCTAGATGGCTTAGTATGAAGCATTATATATAGGAGGTAATGTCGTTCCCTGGTTGGTTGGTTTGAGCCTAACGAGGCTAGGCTATTGGGCACATATTTGGTTTGTGCCTTTGGATAAGGTGAAATTGATTCAGAAGTGGCTTCCTACAACATAGTCTAGGAAAAAGCATTATGTTTATTGGAAGGTTTGGGATATAGATTTCATGGAGGGTGAGAAGGTTCTTCTTCGAATTTTGCCTATAAAGGGCTGTAACGACCCAGTCGGTCGTTTTGAGAGTTAGCGCCCCGATCCCGTAATGACTGCTTCTCCCATGTATATTTCTGCTTTTGGAACTTGTCGGATCGTTGAGTGGTGAAATTCGGAGGGATTTTGGACACATAGTCCATAAATGTGAATTTTAGCTTTAGAAATCGGGCCGTAGTTTGAACTATGTGAAGACGGATCCGGAATGGACTTTTGTCAACTCCGTTAGCTCCGTTGGGTGATTTCGGGGTTGGGAGTGTGTTTGGAATGTGTTTTCGAGGTCTGTGGTAGATTTAGGATTGAATTGGTGAAAGTTAGAATTTCGACGATTTCGGCCGATAGGTGAAATTTTGATCGAGCTCGGAATGGAATTCTGGAAGTGACAGCAGGTCCGTAGTGTCATTTATGATCTGTGTGTGAAATTTGAGGTCATTCGGATGAATTTTGACGTGTTTTGGCATCGAATGTGGATTTTGGAAATTTCATAAGTTTTTAGGCTTGAATCTATGCATAATTGATGATTTTGATGTTATGATGTGTGTTTTGAAGGCTCGACTAAGTTTGAATGAAGTATTAGGACTGGTTGGTAAGTTTGGTTGAGGTCCCGGGGGTCTCAGGGATGTTTCAGATGCTCAACAGGTGATTTTGGAACTTAGAGAAACAACTGAACCATTGCTGGTTCTGGTGTTTCACACTTGCGGACGGGGAACCGCAGGTGCCAGACACGAAGGTGCGGAGGTTAGGCTTGCAGATGCGGATTTTGGGTGGGGGCTGCCAGTGGTCGCATGTGCGGTCTGGGTTCCGCAGGTGCGAGACCGTAGATGCGTCCAAGTGACCGCAGGTGCGGCCCCAGCCCTGTTAAGTGAGTTTCCGCACCTGCGATGGTTTTTCCGCAGGTGCGGAATCCCTGGGCTGTTTATACAAAAATCCGAGGGTTTGAAATTCATAACTCCAAAAACGGTTTAGAGCTCGGGTTTTGGCGATTTTCAGTGGGTTTCGAAGAGGAGAATCATAGGTAACGTTTTCTAACCTTAATTCACTTGTATATCATTAATCCCTAGCAATTTCCTCAATCTAATCAATGAATTTGGGTGAAAAATCATGAAAATGGGATGAAGGTTCCCCAAGTAGAAATCTGAGGATTTAGGGAGATTTAGAAATCGGATTTTGATGATTCTTGTTCTAGTGAGTTCGTGAGTGAATGGGTGTTCGGAATTTATAATATTTATCCGTTTCCGAGACGTGGGCCAGGGGAACTTTTTGGAAAAATTTCCTAATTTCGCGTATTAGCTTCGAACTTATTAGCTATTTTGGTTCCTTGAATTCATATTTACTTTATGCAACCGAATTGACTAGATTTGCGCCACCCGGAGTCGGATACTCGTGGCAAGGGCGTGATTTTGAGTTGAGTAGCGCAGTCGAGGTAAGTGGCTTGCCTAACTCTGTGTTGGGGACTTCCCCTTAGGTTGTTTTGATATTATTTTTGTTATATGGGCGCCGTGTACTGTATTGGTAAAAAAGAACTTCACACGTGTAACAATTGTGATGACTCAGCAATCTACATGGAACAATGAAAAAATGCCAACTGGACAGAATTTTATGAAGAGGTACGAGGCAAAGAGGCGCAAAATAACATACCCACGGGGTAATCAGCTACGAGAATCTCAACCTGATTGAGAAGATGAAGAGACACGGTCAGAATGAATCAGCACAGAATAAAGGGCAGATTCAGAGATCTTCAAATAATGAGCCAAACATTACACCACCTTCACGCGACAGTTACAGTTAATCATTGTAACATTACATTAATGCCATTATTAGTCATTAATGCTCAAATTACTGAAAAGGGGCAGATGTTATGTAACGACCCGACCGGTCATTTTGAGATCCAGCGCGTCGTTCAGCAGTTGGGAGTCACGAACAACTTCATTTCAGGTATATTGACTTGTGCATATGGTCGGAATTGAAATTCAGGAAGATCAGAGTTGAATTTAAAGGAAAATTCTCATTTTAGAAGTCTTAAGTTGAAGAAATCGAGTAAGGCTGGGATTTTGAGTAAACAACCTCAAAATCAGGATCCGAAGGTTCCAGCAGGTTCGTATTATGATTTCTGACTTGGGCGTATGTCCGGAACGGGTTTTGGATAACCCGGGAACAGTTCAGCGCATATTGTGGAAAGTCAATATTTTAAGGAAATTTCCTAAGTTTGACTTGAAGTACATTTCAATGATATTGATGTCCATTTGGGAATCTGAGTTTGGGAATAGCTTCTTATGATGATTATGGAGTTGGGAGCGCGATCGGAAGTGAATTCGGATATCCAGAAGTCAATTTAAGGTCATTTGGCTAAAGATAGAAAACTGAAGGTTTTTGAAGAATTCGACCGGAAATGGAAATTTTGATATCGGGGTCGGAATGCGATTCCGGAAGTTGGAGCAGGTCCGTAATGTCGAATATGACTTGCCTGCAAAATTTGAGGTCAATCGGACGTGGTTTGATAGGTTTCGGCATCGGATGTGAAAGTTAGAAATTTCAAAGTTCATAAAGTTGGAGTTTAGTGCGATTCGTGATTTCGGCGTTGTTTGATGTGATTTGAAGCCTCGAGCAAGTTTGTGGGATGTTATGGGGCTGAGTCGTGTGTTTGGACGGGGTCCCGAGGGCCTCGGGTGTGTTTCGGGGCATTTCGTGTTGAATTGTTGTTGCTGGTTTTCTGGTGCTGATGGTGTTCTATGCGATTGCAGCCTTTGATTTGCGATCGCAGAGAAGGAATTGAGGGGAAGTGGTTTTGGTCTATGCGATCGCGGATTTTTGTGTGCGATTGCGGAGAAGGTCTGGGCAGAGCAGTGCGATCGCAGGCCTGCTGCTGCGTTAGCAGAAGAGAGCGAGTGAGGGTACTGGAGATGACCTGTGCGACCGCAGGTCGGTTGGTGTGATCGCGGAGGAGGGTCCTGAGTGGCCTGTGCGATCGCAAAGGCTCTCCTGTGATTGCAGAGAAGGCCTGTGCTGGGCAGTGTTGATTAAAACGGGATTTTGGCATTTCTCTCTCATTTTTCAAGCCATGGGCGATTTTTGGGGAGCTTCAAGAGAGGATTTTCGTCATCTATGTTAAGGTAAGTTACTCCTACTCATTTCAAGTTAGATACAAGATTATTACATGGATTAGAACATGAAAATTAGGGAAAATTTGAGGAAAATTTGGAAGAAACCTAGAATTTGGAAATTTGGATTTTAGCCACGAATTGAGCATGAATAATTGAGTAAAATGTGTAATTGAATTAGTAAAGCTTCGGGTAGAGATTTTCTTCAAGAAATTTCGAAGTCCGTGCACGTGGGCCTGAGGGCATTTTGGTCATTTCAATGAGCCGGGCTGAGGAACTTTGTAATTTGAATTGGTTATGATCTATTGAGTATATTTTCATTGAATTATCGTTATTTGGATAGTTTGGGAGCGTGCGCATCCATTTTTAGTCGTCGTAGAGGCTTGGAAGCCGGTGATGAATCTTCGGAGCGAGGTGAGTCTCCTTTCTAACCTCGTAAGAGGGAAATTGTCCCTCTAGGTAACCTTGTTTGCTATGCGATCTTGTTTGGGAGCTACGTACGCACCGAGTGACGAGAGTCCGTACGTAGTGGCTATTACTGCTTCGTCCGGGTAGTTAGGACACAACATGTTCATTGTTTTTCCCTGTTGTAGCATAGATATGACTTGTATACTTGTGTGATTGGTATTGTTGTCTTTAAACGTTGTGATACTTGGCTTGATTTAAGTGTGATAAGAGAATCACAGGATGGGATCGAGCCATACGCCACGGCAGAATGATGATTGATTATATTATGGGATCGGGCAGTACGCCATAGCAGAGTGATGATTGATTATATTATGGGATCGGACCGTACGCCACGGCAGAGTGATGATTGATAATATTATGGGATCGGGATGTACGCCACGGCAGAGTGATGATTGATTATATTATGGGATCGGGCCCTACACCACGACAGAGTGATGATTGATTATATTATAGGATCGGGCCGTACGCCACGACAGAGTGATGATTGATTATATTATGGGATCGGGTCGTACGCCACGGCAAAGTGATGATTGATTATATTATGGGATCGGGCCGTACGCCATGGCGGAGATTGAGACTATAGGGTGGGATCGGGCCGTACGCCACATCGGAGATTGAGACTGCAGGGTGCGATCAGGCCGTACGCCATGACGGATATTGAGACTACAGGGTGGGATCCGTCCGTACGCCACGGCGGAGATTGAGGCTACAGCGTGGGATCGGGTCGTACGCCACGGCGGAGATTGAGACTACAGGGTGGGATCGGGCCGTACGCCACAGCGAAGCTTTACAGGATGGGATCGGGTCGTACGCCACGGCGGAGCGATGTGAGTGAGTACCATATGGGAGTGGGCCGTACGCCACGACGGATATCAAACTTGTTTGATTTGAGATTGTTATTTGTTGCCGGATATTGATGTACTTGATTATTTGTTTTACTTGCCTACAGTTTTCCTTACATCCTGCTTACTTTATGACTGTTGGACCTTAGTGAGTATCAAGTCGACCTCTCGTCACTACTTCTTCGAGATTAGACGGGATACTCACTGGCTAAATATATGTATATGTACTCATACTACACTTTCTGTGTATTTTGTTGCACAGGTACCTTTATAGTACAATGATCGATTTGGGGACTTATACGGGCTGCATTTATCCAGAGGCGTTCCATAGCTGCCGGAGTCTCCCTTCTGTGTACTTACATGTTATATCTATTGCCTTCGTACCATTTATTTCTCGGACAAGAGTTGTATAATTGTATAAATTCTTAGAAACTGCTCATGTACTTGTGTAACCGGGTTCTGGGGATGTGTTGAGTCTTGTTTTATTGAATTAAATAGATTTCTTGTTGTGTTTAATTTACAAAAATTTATTTATTTGATTATGAAATGCAATAAAGGCAGCGATTTCGAAATTGTTAAACAGGAAGGTATTTCAACTGATTAAGGGGTTGGCTTGCCTGACAGTGGTGTCCGGTGCCATCACAACCCATAGGTTTTGGGTCGTGACATGTTATATCAAGAAATTCCCTATATAAGGGAGTAAAATATAGCCTGTAAGGACACATTCGAACGACTACTGCAATGCACTTACTTTTTGTGCATCTTATTGCTTTCCATTTACGAGTTTTCTTACAATTACTAGTTTATTCTTTGGTTATCAGAAACCCGTGTTCTTCTTAAAATAGCTTCGAGCAAAGAATCCAATTCTTTAGTTAAACAAAATGGTTCCGTTACAGGGAATCTGATAATCTTTCCTTACTTTCAAACTATACCCTCTGAACTATCGAACACCAACGACAAACAACCAACAAAGGGATGGAACTCCATCACCTTCAAGAACCCCACCAGGTTCAAGGGAACATTCTCTAGAGAGATACAACAACAATCACAATGGTAACGATCAAACATGAGAACAAGATCAGGTGAAGCAAATGATTGCGGAATATGTAAACCAAGCCTTACAAGAATTTGCGAGGGGGTTACCGGCCGCATCACCTACACCACCTCCTAACAACACCATAACTCTGGAAATCCTCGATCTGGGTTAGCAAACTTAGGAAGTAGGGGACCAGGTATGTCTAATAACCCAGAGTTACAATCTAACCTTGCAAAAACAGGTGAAGGAACAAAACGATCGAATCGAACAAATTCCTGGAGTACCACCTGTTATCAAAGGCATCGACGTTGATAGATATTCTCAACAACCTTGGAAGCCAAGTGCAGCGCCCCTGCCTATTCCCAAGAAATTCAAAATGCCTGATGTTCCTAAATATGACGGGACAACTGACCCACGCGACCATGTGACTGCTTTTACCACCGGAGTGAAGGGCAATGACTTGACAAAGCAAGAATTGAGTCAGTCTCGGCTAAGAAGTTTGGAGAAACACTTACCAAAGGAGCGTTAACCTGGTATTCTCTTCTCCCTGAAAACTATGTTGATTCATTTGCTGAGCTTTAAGATTCTTTTATAAAAGCACATTCTGATGTGCAAAAAGTTGAAAAACGAATGGAGGAAATATTTAAAATAAAACAAGGAGACACGGAGCTACTTCATGAATTTGTAGACAGGTTTCAACGAGAAAGGATGCTATTACCAAGGGTACATGACAATTGGGCAGCCATGGCATTTACAAGCAATTTAAATGATAAAAGCTCATAATCTACGAGAAGACTCAAGTAAAGCCTGAGAGAATTCCCAGCTACGACATGGAACGATGTCTATAACAGGTATAGTACCAAGTTACGCATAGAAGAGGACACCATCGCCCAATCAAGGGCTGAAGATTGCACCAGTTCCAGACGCTTCAAACAAGAGAGGAGAACCGGTAAGAACAGGTACGATCCTTACATGGGACCTTCGGGACGAGAAACTCGTCCCAGGTTCGAAAATACTCGATCAGAATATAGACCGTCAACTAGAGATACGAGCTCATCCTCATCAAGATCCAGAAAGAATCGGGATGAACGCCACAGAGCTAACACAAGAATTGGAGACCACAACTTCATTGTAAGTACTTCTGAACTAATTACAGTACTAAGAAATATGGGCGATAAGGTTCGATGGCCCAAAGAAATGAGGTCAAACCCAAATAAAAGGAATCCAGACTTTTGGTGTGAATTACATAACGACGATGGGCACAAAACGTCGGATTGTAGATTTTTGCTGGGTGAGGTAGAACAGTTGTTAAAACAGGGCTACCTAACAGAATTATTTAGTGAAAAAGGTAAAGATGCATATATGAAGAACATGCAGGAGCCCCCAAAACCACCATCTCCAAAACGAACAGTCAACGTGATACATGAAGGTGAGGAAGTAAACGGAGTAATTTGCAAAAGAACCACGAAGTTCACAGTTACACATGGGAAACGGGTTCGTGAAGACTTGGAAGCAGACGACATATCATTCGGCGATGCAGATATCAGCGGATTAATGCTTCCACACAATGACGCATTGATTCGAGGCGATCAACAAACCTCAAGGAATATAAATTCCGTGGGACACTATGCCAATAAAGAAGAAGCGGAAAAATCACAAGGTATGGAGAATACTGTTGCTCAAACAGGTACAGAGAAAACTGTTGCTCAAACAGGTACGGAAGAAATTATTTCCCAAACAGGTATGGAAGGAATTATTATTCAAACAGGAATAAATAGTCACGAGAAGATGAATCAAGTCACCACGGGAGGTGTATCAAACCATGCAGACATGGATTCCAGACCTGATGTCGTTCAAGATCCAGAAGAAGACGAACACATCAAAACATCCACAGAAGAGCTCGAAGCTGTTCCATTGTCCGAATGAAAGCCTGAACAGAAAGTTCACATAGGCTCGAGGCTAAGCCCTAGACGAAAAGGTAAGTTAATAGATTATTTAAAAGCTAATGTAGATTGCTTTTCATGGTCCCATTCAGACATGAAAGGTATCCCTCTAGAAGGGATGACTCACAAGCTAAATGAAGATCCATCCTTCGTACCTGTCAAGCAAAATAAAAGAAAGCAGAGACCATTCAAGAACCAAGTGATTGACGAAGAGTTCATGAATTGTTAAGCTTTCTAGATGCATATTCTGGTTATAATCAGATCAAATGGATCCATCAGACGAGGAAAAAACTTCCTTTATTACAAACATGGGGACTTATTGCTACAATTTCATGCCTTTTGGCCTGAAAAATGCTGGAGCCACGTACCAAAGGCTTTTGACCAAGATGTTCCAGGAACATCTGGGAAAAACGATGAAGTTTACAACGATGGTAGTTTACATCGATGACATGCTATGAAATTGTTTCGAAATTTTACGCAGGTATAATATGAAACTAAATCCAGAAAAATGCGCCTTCGGCGTAGAATCAGGTAAGTTTTTGGGTTTCCTTGTGTCAAATTGAGGAATAGAAGTAAATATTGCTCAAGTTAAAGCTATCGAGGAAATACCTAATATACTTACAAATAAAAAAGAAGTTGAAAGACTAACAGGCAGAATTGCAACCCTGGGAAGATATATTTCCAGATCCTCGGAGAAAAGTTTTAAATTCTTTTCAGTTCTTACAAAAGCAAAATCAGTTCAAATGGTCTGAGGAATGTCAACAGGCTCTCAAGGATCTGAAGGCCTACCTATCAAAACCCCCGCTGCTATCAAATCCAAAAGAGTGAGAAAGGTTATATGTCTATCTTGCCGTTGAGAAAATTGTCATAAGTGCAGTACTGGTAAGAGAAGACAAAGGTAAACAATCTCCAATTTATTATGTAACCAAGACTTTATTAGATGCTGAAACTAGATACCCACATCCAGAAAAATTAGCCTTAGCTCTAATCATGATATAATACATCAGCCTAGGACTCCAATAAAGTCTCAAATTCTAGCTGATTTCGTCGCTGATTTTAATAATAGCATTATCCCTGAAGTAGAAAAAGAGCTACAACTCTTTAAAAGGGCTAATCCGGGTATTTGGACCCTATTAACTGACGGCTCATCTAATGTAAAAAGAGCCAGCTTAGGCATAGTCTTAATATCACCCACGGGTGAAAAGACATGACAAGCTATTAAATGTTATCCTATAACTAATAATGAAGCGGAGTATGAAGTTGTCATTGCAGGACTTTAACTGGCACGAGAACTCTCAATCGAGCAGATCGTGATCAAAAGCGACTCTCAACTGGTAGTGAACCAGATGTAGGGGACTTATATTGCTAGGGAGACTCGGATGCAACAATACCTGAAAAGGCACGAGCTCTCGTAAGGCAATTCAAATCATGGAAGGTTATGCAAATACCTAGAGAGAAAAATGCAGAAGCAGATGCATTAGCTAACCTCGCACCAGTTACAGAAGTGACAAATAAAGATAATGCAATTTTCGTTCACTTGTTTCATTCAGCAATTGACCGGGACAAAAATGAGGTAAAATTTAACAATTTAACCTGGGATTGGAGAAACGAAATCTTAAATTTTTTGCAGAGTGGTACCGTACCTGAAGATAAAAAATCAGCTCAAGCACTTCGCAGAAAAGCTGCACGGTACTGCCTCATTCGCAATTCTTTATACTGTAAAATGTTTGAAGGTCCCTTAGCAAAATTCCTTGGACCCAATCAAACGGAATTCGTGATGAGGGAAATCCACGAAGGGCACTGTGGAAATCATACAAGAGCAAGATCCTTAGTCAAAACCCTAATCAGAGTAGGGTGTTATTGGCCCAAGATGGAAGAATAGGCTGAAAGCTTCGTAGCTAAATGCGACAAATGCCAATGATTTGCTAACAACATGCATCGACCAGCATAGCTATTACACCTAGTGATATCTCCATGGCCGTTCATGAAATGGGGCATGGACATAGTGGGACCCCTTCCCCCCTGCTAAAGGAAAGGTACGGTTCCTACTTGTGTTAACCGACTATTTCACAAAATGGGTGGAGGCAAAAGCTTTCAAACAGGTACGTGAAAAAGAAGTGAAAAGCTTCATATGGAGAAATATAATATGCCGCTTTGGAATACCGAAGGAGATCGTATGTGATAATGGCCCGCAATTCATAGGCTCGCAAATCACAGAATTCTTTGAAAGCTGGCAAATCAAATGAATCACTTCATCACCATATCATCCTGTGGCTAATGGGCAAGATGAATCGACAAACAAAGTCATCGTCAACAACCTAAAGAAATGGTTGGAAAAAGCTAAAGGAAATTGGCCTGATGAGCTACCGGTAGTATTATGGGCTTACAGAACGATGTGAAAACAACTACGGGAGAAACTCCATTCGTGCTTGTTTATGGCTCAGAAGATTTAATACCGGTGGAGATTGGCGAACCAAGCATAAGTTTTACATCAGCCACGGAAGAAGCAAACAACGACGAGTTAAGAACCAATCTGGACTTGCTCGAGCAAAGAAGAGAAGTTGCGCTAATACGTATGGAAGCTCAAAAAAAATCATAGAACGATATTACAACAGAAAAGCTCACCTCAGATATTTCAAAATTGGGGACTTTGTTCTCAAAAAAGTCTTCCAGTCAACAAAAGAAGCTGGGGCAGGAAAGCTAAATCCAAATTGGGAAGGACCCTACAAAGTCCGTGGCATTGCTGGGAAAGGTGCTTATGAGCTGGAAGCTATGGACGGTAGGATCTTACCAACTAGTTGGAATGCCGTTCAATTAAAGAAGTATTACTTCTAAGTGAAAGGAATACCCCCGGTCAGGTATCATTACGTTTGTTTTTATATTTGAACAGTTAAAATTTTACTAACATTTTTAGATGATAGGCAAAAAGCTAACCCATCACCAGATGATGATATTAGACCTGCAAAGACGCGAGGAAGTAACTGAATTCCCGGTCTAGGGTTATACTTTCTGATGGACGTTTTAAAGGGTTAAGCAGTCATCATCTAAAGATTATATACCTTCTAGTCCCGTATGTTTTTCCTTTTCTGGAAAAGGACCACAAGGAAGGAATAGTCAAGTGCTCGAGATTTCATTCTTCAAAGCTCAAACACTTGGGGGTTATACAGTATGGAAGGCAAAGACGAAGCAAAGAAGACTATCAAAAAGTCAAAGCTCGAGCCTGAGGATCCATCTATCCAACAAGTCAAGTGATACGAGCAAAATCAAAAGAGCCAAAGACTCAAAACACAAATCCTGAATAAAAAAACCTTCGAAAACATGTTCGTAAATGTAAATGAATGTTCAGGTTAAAAGGCACAATATTAGTTACGAGGGAAAAATGCACATCTTTGTACTTATTCAGAAAACTGTTGTAACTAAAAACAGTTATGGATAAAGATCATCATCTTTGTACTTATTTAGAAAACTGTTATAAACAAAAACAGCTACGAAATCTTTGTACTTATATAGAAAACTGTTATGAATAAAAACGTTACGGATGAAAGATCATTATCCTTGTACCTATTCAAAAAACTGTTATAAACAAAAAACAGTTATGGATGAAAAAGCATCACCCTCGTATTTATTAAAAACTGTTGTCAATAAAAATAGTTACGGGTTAAAACCCATACCTTTATAAAAACTGTTATGAACAAAAAATAGTTATTCCCTTGTATTAACTCGAAAAAACTGTTACAAAAGAAAAACAATTACGAAATACAAGTTTGTCTCAAACCTGTTAAAAGAAAACAATTGCAACATGAGTTTTAGACGGTACGCAAACACATGTGAAATGTTACGAAAGTTCAACACAAAAACTTTCTTTAAAAACATTGTTAAAAAGAAACATGTGAAAAATTCCTATCTCTCTATTGCTTATTTACACCATTATGAAGTTGAGACGTCTTCTTTATTAAGCGTCGATCAAAAAAGGGCCCTCTTTCACAAACCGTACCTACTACGAAAAGGTACGGATAATCTAAGCATTTTATATGCAAAACTTAGAGGTAAAACTAAAACCTCAAAAATAAAGCATGCAAAAGACTTAGAGAGTGAAACAAAAACTCAACAGAGACTAAAGTCACACTTGCATTGATATATTAACGGAAAAATAAACTAAGTATTAACTTAGTCTTAGCCGTATTAAATTTTTACATTAGGTGCCCCTAAGTTTTCATTTGGGGACTTAAAGGATCCAAACTTACCCTCGATGGGACTGGGGGTAACCACCAAAAAAAAAAAGAGGAACCAGGATCTTAAACTTCTTCAGATGGGGGGTTGTCTTCACTGGCAGGAGGAGCAGCCTGGGATGAAGAGACATGAGCAGTAGGAACCTCACCTTAGGGTGAAGAGATATTTTGACCTTGTTGAGACTTCTCAATAGTGTCCTTGGTTTTTGCAATTTCGACTTTTAGGTCAAAACCCTCTTGGCTCATTTCCGTCAATGTGTCAAGACGAGAGTTCATATAAGCCCAGCTAACATCGACGGCTGCCTTGCCTTCAAGAGCTTCATAATATTTTTCCCATAGCTCAACTTCAGCTCTTAATTCATCCCTCTCAACCACGACAGCATCATGAGAGACCTTTAAAGGAGAGAAAGACTTTTCCACGAATTGAATTTTCTCCAAAGAGTTGCGGAGATCCTCCTGGGTTTGAGTGAGTGATTGAACAAGTTCGCCCGAATATTCCTCCTCTGGTCCACTAAGGCCTTCAGGCTCCTGATCTCTTCAGAGGCACGGGACAACTGCTCTACGAATGAAGACTCTAGGACATTCTTGTCCTTGCTTGCCTGGTCTGAAGATGCCTTCTCAATGGCCAACTCTGCTGTCATGACCTCACTTGCTGCTCCAAGGTACACTTCTCCTTTTCCACTGCCTCCATGTAGAGTTGTAAGCTTTCATACTGCTCTTTCCAATTATCTGCCTTAACACGCAACTCCCTTACTTCCTGCTCCGTATGGGAAACCCTCTTCATTAACTTTGTGCATATAAGATTGATCTACAAAACCAAATAAATTAGGTACGACAAGAATGTTTGGAAGAATGAACGAAAGAGAGTATATTTTACCTTTAAAGAGGTATGCACGATCTCATTTTACCATGTAAGGGAACTGTGGCTGTCCAACTTAACTCTCTCAGTCGGACCTATTAACAGTTTAAGCCATACATCAGGCTGGCCAGACTTTTTAAAGAGGATACAATCTGCTGGCACCTCTATCATCACTTGCCTCATCTCCCCTCTGATGGAAGACCCTACTTCTGCAACAGAAGGCACGGAAGCAGGAACAGATGAGGGAGCCACAGGCAAGGAAGTCTAAAGGGCAGAAAAACCCACGAGAGAGGGAGCAACGACAGGAGCAGGAATAGCCATGGGAGCAGGAGTAATAACAGAAGTAGTTGAGGGAAGTTCTTTAAGAGCAGAAGGAGAGAAAATAGCCCGGGAAGCTTCATCAGCAACAGAACCAAAACCTTCACGGAACAGGAGATCCACTGATTCACGCACGGGAGAGGGAGTAGCATCCTCAGGGGCAGAAAGTTCAGCTTCAGGCACAGGAGGATCAATAGCAGGTGTAGACTTGTCGTCAGAGACCACCTTCCTCCTGCGTGACCTATAGACTAAAGAACCCTCCTCTTCCTCCTCCTCTTCTAAGGTCCTTGACCCATGTAAGGGAACTGTGGCTGTCCAGCTTAACTCTCTCAGTCGGACCTATTAACGGTTTAAGCCATACATAAGGCTGGCCAGACTTTTTAAAGAGGCTACCTTCTGTTGGCACTTCTATCATCACCTGCCTCATCTCCCCCTTGCTGGAAGACCCTACTTCTGCAACAGAAGGCATGGAAGCAGGAACAGATAAGGGAGCCACGGGCAAGGAAGTCTGAAGCGCAGAAAAAGCCACCGGAGAGGGAGCAACTACAGGAGCAAGAATAGCCATGGGAGCAGGAGTAATAACAGGAGTAGTTGAGGTAAGTTCTTTAATAGCATAAGAAGAGAAAATAGCCAGGGGAGCTTCATCAACAACATAACCTAAACCTTCACGGAACAGGAGATCCACTGATTCACGCACGGGAGAGGGAGTAGCATCCGCAGGGGAAGAAAGTTCAGCTTCAGGCACGGGAGGATCAATAGCATGTGTAGACTCGTCGTCAGAGACCACCTTCCTCCTGCGTGACCTATGGACTAAAGAACCCTCATATTCCTCCTCATATTCTAAGATCCTTGACCCACTTGCTTTTCTCTTTGAAGAAGAGGAGCCTGAAATGATCTCCTAGGTCTTTGCCAAGGACAACTTTGGAGTAGACACGGATGCAGCAGAAACTCCACGAGCAGGAAACCCTGTCAAATGAAAAGGGTCAAATAAAGCTCGAAGGAGGGAAGAAGTAAAAACAAAAATTTCATTTACCATGAGTCTTAACTCTCCAACCAAACCTCCCGGAGAGGTATTTCCATGTGCGTTCTTCTAACAGAGCGGTTAACAAAAGCTTTTCTACCCAATCTCGGAAACTGGAGACATTATCGACGGTTCCCATGATTGCTGCAAAGAGAAGAAACAGTTACGGTATAGATAAAGTATCTAAAGCAAAAGGAAAGGAATGTGAGAAAAGCTGTACTCACGTGCGAGATTCCACTTCTCAGGGAAGGGAAGATTTTCTTGGCCTACTAAACTAGCAGTAGGAACAACAACATACTGGAGGTTCCACCCTCGATCTTTATCGTCATCAGGAGTCACTAACACCCTCTTAGTCCTGGCCGCGAGAGTAAAAATTCCCTAGCGGAACAGCATTAGAGAATAAAGGTGAATGAGATGATGAAAGGTAAAGGGGACCGAAGCTACGTTAGCCAAGTATCTAAGGCACGCAACAACTCGCCACACGAGAGGACCGACTTGTGCCAAACAAATTTTAAAGAATTGACAAAACTCGATGATAACGGGGTCGATGGGATGCTTGAATCCTAATGTGAAGGGATATGTATAAACGAAAGAATACCCGGCCTTGTAAGAGGTTATTCTTTGATTACCATTAGGAACGACAACAGGAAAATCAAGCTTCCAGTAACAGTCCCTGCGTACAAGAGGTATCAAACCATCAGTTATCTGGGTAGGATACTTGTCAGCACTGTCAAGAGACGACACTGAAGAAAGTTGTTCTATTAGGGACTGACTATCCCTAGCAATTGCACATATCCAATTTCCTTGACAATTACATATGGTTCATCCTTTTTTCATCACAATTTAGCATAAGATTCAATTAGTGGCACATAATTTGCACATAACTTTGGGCCATTCCAGTGCGCCCCATACAGTTCAATCACCCCAATAGATCATAGACAATTCTTCTAACCATTACCAATCTACACTACTATTAATCACTTACTTAGCACATTTGTTTCACAAAACTTTTATTTGCTTTATAGGTGGCACACCACCTAGTTAACAACTTTGTATACAGTTTTTAGCACGCATTGGAAAGTTACAACAATGAGGCAATTAGGAGAGGAAAGAAAAATGGGGTGCCTTGGCACGAGTCTGAGTACAACATCATATTGCCTTGGAACCATAATTCGCACGATCATTACTACACTTGCTCAAACAGATGGGGATATTTTTCTTTCATTTCTTTCTCTGTTTCCCATGTGGCTTCCTCGACTCGTTGACTCCGCCACAACACTTTAACAGAAGCAATCTCTTTGTTTCTCAATCTACGGACTTGCCTATCAAGATTAGCAACCGGAGCCTCTTCGTATGGTAGCTCTTCGTTAACCTCAATAGTCCCAACTGGCACGATGGCGGATGGATCTCCAACCACTTTCCTCAGCATAGACACATGGAACACTGGGTGCACTAATGACATTTCATGGGGCAATTCTAACCTATAAGCCACCCGTCCTATCCTTTGAGCAATCCGAATGCCCTGACATACCTTGGGCTCAACTTCCCTTTCTTCCCAAACCGCATCACTCCCTTCATGGGTGACACCTTTAAGAACACCCATTCATCTACCTGGAACTCCAATTCCCTTCGACGAACATCCGCATAGGATTTTTGACGACTCTGAGCAGTTTTCATCCTCTCTTGAATGACTCTAACTTTTTCCATAGCTTGGTGCACAAGATATGGTCCTAACAATTCCGCTTCACCAACCTCGAACCATCCGATCGGAGATTTACACCTCCTTCCGTACAATGCCTCAAACGGGGCCATTCGGATACAAACGTGGAAGCTGTTATTATAAGCAAACTTGACAAGAGGCAAATGATCATCCCAATTACCCTTGAAGTCTAAAACACAATCCCGTAGCACATCTTCGAGCATCTGAATAGTCCGCTCTACCTGACCGTCAGTCTGTGGATGGAAAGCCGTGTTGAGATTTACCTGAGTACCCAAACCTTGCTGGAATTTCCACCAAAAATTAGCTGTGAAATGGGCCCCTCGATCTGAGATAGTAGAATCTGGAGTGCCATGAAGTCTAACTATCTCCTTGATGTACAATTGGGCATAGCGCTCCGCTGTGTCGGTAGATTTGACTAGCAAAAAGTGAGCTGATTTTGTGAGTCGGTCCACTATTACCCAAATCGAGTCAAACTTGCACTGAGTGCGAGGTAACCCTACCACAAAATCCATATTGATCATCTCCCATTTCCACGTCGGTTTTTCCATAAATTGAGTTAACCCACCGGGCCTCTGATGCTCGGCCTTCACCTGTTGACAATTCGAACATTTGGATACATGGTCCGCCACATCCCTCTTCATACCGCTCCACCAATAAATTTCCCGGAGATCATGATACATTTTCGTAGAACCTGGGTGCACAGAATACCGGGAGATATGAGCCTCCGCCATTACCCTTTCCCAAATATTATCTACATCTGGAACACATAGCCCACTTTGACATCGCAACACTCCATCATTGCTGCCGAGTGAAAATGCCGAAATCTTGCCATTCAGAACTGCCTCCTTCAACTGTGCCAATGATGTATCAATAAACTGCTTCTCCTTGACTTCCGCTACAAGTGACGATTCGGCCCCATTATGCACCATAACTTCCCCTTCGCCTGAGGTCGAAAGACAAACCCCCAAGCTGGCCAATTGATAAACCTCCTGAGCCAAGGGCCTCTGATCCGCTTTCAAATGAGCCAAACTACCCATAAACTTCCGACTGAGAGCGTCGGCCACCACATTTGCCTTTACTGGATGGTACAAGATGTTCATATCATAATACTTAAGCAATTCTAACCACCTCCGCTGCCTTAGATTCAGTTCCTTCTCCTTGAATAAATACTGAAGACTCTTGTGGTCTAAGAACACATCCACGTGGACTCCATTAAGATAATGCCGCCAAATTTTTAATGCAAACACCACAGCCGCGAGCTCCAAATCATGTGTCGGATAATTCTTCTCGTGATTCTTGAGTTGCCTTGAAGCATACGCTATGACCTTCCCACTTTGCATCAACACACACCCCAAACCAACCCTTGAAGCATCGCAATAAACCATAAATCCCTCTGTACCTTCTGGCAAGGTCAATACCGGTGCCAAAGTCAATCTCGATTTCAATTCCTGAAAACTTTTCTCACAAGCGTCGGACCACTGGAACTTCACTGCTTTCTGCGTCAATTTAGTCAATGGGGAGGCGAGGGTAGAGAATCCCTCCACAAACCTCCGATAATACCCAGCTAGGCCCAAGAAGCTGCGAACCTCCGTCGGGGTCGTGGGTCTAGGCCAATCTTTCACTGCTGCGATCTTCTGGGAATCAACCTGAATCCCTTCTCTGGAAACAACATGACCCAAAAACGCGACTGATTCTAGATCAAATAATATGGATGCATCCCTATGACAAACAGGGACAATACCTGTGATGACCGAATCTGAAGTAACAGCCTCTAAATAGGCTGGAAGAGCATAGTACCTGGCCTGGCCTGGCCTCCCTCTCTAGTGCGACCTCGACCTCCCCGTCCCCACCTCGAGCTTCCTAAGAAGGTGGGGTAGCAGCTGGGGCTGGAAGAATAGCTGGATGGCTCGGTGGAGCACGTGGGGCCTGATAAGATTGAGGTGGTGCACCCCTCCTAGATCTGGGTCAATCTATGATCACGTGGCGAGGGTCACCATACTCAAAACAACCCCTCGGGGGATGTGGCGGCTGGTGCTGACCCTGAACTGGCCTGATGGACTGGCCGCTGATAGCACCTTGAACAGGAGGCACATAAGATACTAGTGGTGCATAATAAGGCTCCTGAGGTCTAGGAGGAGCTGAAGTACCACTGGCTGCTGGAAGAGCTGAATGAACAGGGCGACTCACGAAACCCCTGCCATAGCGTGCTGCTGGTGCACGAACTCCCGAAAAATGACCAGTCTCTCGAGACCTCTTGGCCTCTCTCTCCTCCCTGTCCGGGGATAGCATACTCTCAATCTTTCGGGAAATAATCACAGCCTGCTGATAAGTGATATCTGTCTCCAACTCTCTGGCCATACTGGTTCGGATACTGGGGTGGAGTCCCTCAATGAAGCGTCGAACCCTCTCTCTGATAGTGATAACCAAGGCTGGTGCATGACGAGCCAGATCGCTGAAATGGACTGCATACTCTGACACAGTCATGGTACCTTGGCGTAACTGCTCAAACTCTGCACGCCAAGCATCCATGAGGCTTTGAGGGACAAACTCAAGCAAAAATATCTCAAAGAACTGATCCCAAGTAAGTGAGGTTGCCTCCTCTGGACTACTTAGCTCAAAGGCACTCCACCACTGATAAGCCGCTCCCCTTAGCTGGAAGGTAGTAAAATAAATCCCGCTCGTCTCCACAATACCCATAGTGCAAAGTATGCGATGACACTCCTCAAAGAAACCTAGAGCGTCATCTGAAGCTAGTCCGATGAAATCAGGTGGGTGGTACTTCTTGTACCTCTCAAGTCGGAGATGCTCTGCCTCTGAAGCAGCTACCCTGGTATCATGTTGGACTGGAGACGCTGGGGGTATAGGAATATGCTATGGAACCTGTCCAATATGGACCCTCTGCTAAGGAGTACGGGCTGCAGGAGTATGTGCCCCTCCCCTGGCCAGGGATGTAGCTGGAGCTATCGGGAGTAGTCCCGCCTAAGATAGAGTACTGAAAGCACTCAAGAACTGAGCCAAAGTCTCCTGGAGGGCTGGAGTAATAGTAGGGACCTCCTGTTCCCCTCCAACTGTAGCTGCAGGGGGCTCCTCTGTCGCTGCTCTCGCCGGTGCTCGGGTTGCACCGCGTGCTCGTCCTCTACCCCTTCACCCGCCTCTAGCGGCTCTGACTGGGGGCTCGGGTGCCTGGTCATCAGTACGTCTGGTACGGGTACGCACCATCTGTAAGCAAGAATAGAATAGAGTTTAAGAATTTTGATGACAGTAACTAGCACGATAAGGAATTCCAAAGAGTATGATTGTTCTTAACAGTTACATAGCCTCTCAAAGATAGATACAGACGTCTCCACACCGATCCCTGAGACTCTAATAAATCGGCTAAAGTATGAAGGTTAGAAGTTTTTCGTGAAAGTAAATAAAGGAAAATGGGTATTTATACTCGAAGGCAACCGTCAAAAATGGAAAAAACAGTGATGTGAAAGTCATAATTGAAGTCACTTCGGGACTGATGCAGTCGCAAAAAGCCCTAAAAGGCGCTGAATAATTGCAGAACCAATCCGAGAATACCACGTGGAACAAGCATTAAATGGAAGTGACACTACATTCAGAAATAGGTGCAATGTTACGAGTGAAGCGGCGTCAAAATATTTCCGCCATAATGAGTATCTACTTACCAAATATTAATCGATAAATACATGGTTAGTGGGGGGACTATCTGTATTGGTAAAAAAGAGCTTCACATGTGTAAAAATTGTGATGAGTCAGCAATCTACATGGAACAATAAAAACATGCCAACTGGACAGGATTCTATGAAGAGTTACGAGGAAAAGAGGCGCGGAATAACATACCCACGGGGTAATCAGCTACGAGAATCTCAACCTGATTGAGAAGATGAAGAGACACGGTCAGAATGAATTCGGACAGAATAAAGGGCAGATTTAGAGATCTTCAAATAATGAGCCAAACGTTACACAACCTTCACGCGACAGTTACAATTAATCATTGTAACGTTACATTAATGCCATTATTAGTCATTAATGCTCAAATTAATGAAAAGGGGCAGACGTTATATCAAGAAATTCCCTATATAAAGTAGTAAAATATAGCCTATAAGGACACATTCGAACGACTACTGCAATACACTTACTTTTTGTGCATCTTATTGCTTTCCATTTACGAGCTTACTTACAATTACTAGTTTATTCTTTGGTTATCAGAAACCCGTGTTCTTCTTAAAATATCTTTGAGAAAAGAATCCAATTCTTTGGTTAAACATGTACGTGAGGTGACGAGTGCGTACACGGGATATAGTTGCTAAAACTCCACTTTTTCCTTTCATGACATAAATCATTCATCCATATTCCCTGTTTCATGTACTAACTATGTAGTGTAGCTTAGGAATGAGCATGTCTACCTGTCTTACTTAAGTTACTCCTATTTGTTACTATTTGTACCATGTTTAGGTAGTTTTATCCGTATTTTCCCGTGATTTCTTCCTGAACTGTTCAAATAAACTGTATCCGATATTCATTGCATTGCATATTTAAATTGGGATTACGGACTAGATTCTGGGAGCTTTCCCCCTATACTGCATAGCATATTTAAATTGGGACTACAGACTAGATTCTGGGAGCTTTCCCCCTGTATTGCGTAGCATATTTAAATTGGGACTACGGACGAGATTCCGGGAACTTTTCCCCTGTACTGCATTGTATATTATTTATTATGATATATTTTATGCTGAGCCGAGGGCTCCCTTTTACTATTTCTTTCAGCTTACCATTTCTACTATTTTGACTTAGCTTATTATACCTCTCTGCTTAGATTTTTGAACTGTATTCCTGGTTCGAGATGTGGGAGGGTTCCCGTGGAGAGGGAAGTCCTCCGGCTAGATGGAGCGAGTTCGTGGATGCGTTCATGGATCACTTTTTGCCTGCCGAGACTGTGGCAGCCTGTGCTACTGAGCTTGAGGTCCTCAAGCAGGGAAGTATGAGTGTTTGGGAGTACCACATGGAGTTCGTAAGGTTGTCCAAGTATGCTCCCTAGTTAGTGTCGACCATGGATGCTCGAGTTCGACGATTTGTTCAGGGTCTCAGTCCTTTGGTTGTGAATGAGGCTGCTACAACGGCTTTGCACTCGGACATGAATTATGGGAAGATTGTGGGATTCACCCAGGCTACGGAGGCTATAAAGCTGAAGATACGGGCAGACAGAGAGAGTAGCAGCAGAGCCCGGTCGGTGGGTCATTCAGGGAGCGCAGTTTCAGAGGGGAGACCAGTTTAGGTGAAGGGGCCATCAAGGCCATCCCAGTTTTATGCTCAGTCTGCAGCCAGTGCACCGCCATCTGTACACCGTCATCAGCCGAATAGTCATTGGAGATTAGGATCCGGCAGCAGGAGACCCCATCAGTCAGGTCATCCTGGAGGAAGGTTCCAGCAACAGGGGAGGGATCTTTGCCATCAGTGCGGAGGGTTCCATACTGAGGCTTATTATTTGGATCGCCAGATATGCCACAGGTGTGGGGTGAGGGGTCATCTTCAGTGGATTGTCGTGCGCCCAATCACGGCATGGGTAGGGGATTTGCCCAGTCATCCGGTTCTTCAGCCGCCACATCTTCAGTGCGTCCTCCAGCTCCAGTAGGGCGTGGTGTAATTAGGGGTGGGGCTCACGATAGAGGCGGACCCAACCGATTCTATGCTTTGAGTGGTCGCCAGAACGCGGAGGCTTCCCCAGATGTTGTCACAGGTATTCTGAATGTTCAAGCACTTGATTTCTATGCTCCTATTGATTCGAGGTCCTCCTTGTCCTATGTTACCCCGTTTATTGCTTCAAGTTTTGGGATAAAACCCGAGCAGCTTCATGAGCCGTTCTCCGTATCAACTCTGGTTGGTGATTCTATCACAGCAGCGCGAGTTTATAAGAATTGTGTTGACATGGTATGTGGTCACGTTACCACGGCCGACCTTATTGAACTTGAGATGGTAGACTTTGATATTATTATGGGAATGGACTGGCTTTATTCGTGCTTTGCCAAGCTCGACTGTCAAACGAGAGTCATGAGACTCGAGTTTCCTAATGAGCCGATTATTGAGTGGAAAGGGAATGGTGTGGTGCTGAAAGGTAGGTTTATATCCTGCCTTAAGGCCTCGAAGATGATTAAGAAGGGGTGTATCTATCATTTGGTCCAGGTCGCGGACACCGCTTCAGAAGTGTCGGCCCCCGAGTCCGTGCCAGTCGTGATTGAGTTTCTTGAAGTATTTCCGGATGAGCTTCCAGGGATTCCACCAGATAGAGAGGTTGATTTTGGGATTGATGTACTACCAGATACGCAACCAATATCTATTCCGTCATACAGAATGGCGCCGGCAGAGTTAAGGGAGTTAAAGGAGCAGTTGAAGGATCTATTAGATAAGGGGTTCATTCGGCATAGTGTGTCGTCGTGGGGTGCTCCGGTTCTTTTTGTCAGGAAGAAGGATGGGTCGCTTCGGATGTGTATAGATTATCGGCAGCTCAACAAAGTCACTATAAAAAACAAGTATCCATTGCCTCGAATAGATGATTTGTTTGATCAATAGCAAGGTGCGAGGTTCTTATCGAAAATTGATTTACGGTCTGGGTATCATCAGTTGAAGATCAGGGAGCAGGATATTCCTAAGACCGCCTTCAGGACTCGTTATGGTCATTTTGAATTTCTGGTAATGTCCTTTGGGCTGACCAATGCTCCATCAACTTTTATGGATCTTATGAATCGGATTTTCAAGCCATTTCTAGACTCCTTCGTGATTGTTTTTATTGATGAAATTCTTGTCTACTCGCGGAGTCAGGAAGATCATGCTACTTGGGGTGGCATTGGCCTCAAGGCCGAGTCGAGCTCTCTTCTCTGGTGCCATTGCTGAAAATTTTTGGAACAAAGCACGAATTAGACAAGGACATTTTCACTCTCCACTTCACCGCACGATATAGAATAACAATGAAAAGAGTAATTTCCTAAATATCCGTGTAGCCCCCTAATTATAAATGTGGTCGACAACACACCGATAAGAAGGGCTCTACTAGACACGGCTCCGAGACATCCTAGGACCATTTTAAACCTTAGGCTCTCATACCAAGTTTGTCACGCCCCAAAACCAAGGGACACGACCGGCACTCGACCGGGTAGTCCCAGTCAAGCGGACCTGGATTCCTTTTTCCCTCCCACGTATTACCCTGAAGTTTTCCGTTGTGCATTATTCAATTATAATTAAGACGCATTCTTACAATCTGAAATTAAACCATAGAAGTATGTCGTTTCCAACAAGTGATACAATACTTACAAATATACAGAACACACAGTCTACTTTACGTGGTCTACAAGTCATACTTCCCAAAATACATAAGTACATAACCCACAATTCCTGTCTACGGAGCCTATAGGAGTACGACAGAGTTATACAATACTTGCCGGTAACAAGGCTCCGGCAATACCTTACACAAGTACCAAAATAAGAATCAGGGAGGAAAGGTGGAATGAACCACACTGGGCCCCGAGAGGAGAGGGGCTCACCAAAACAGCTGATAGGACGAAGAGGAGGCACTACTGTCGGTGTGCTAAAGTACCTACTATAGAACCACCTACAATCATCACAAGAATGTAGCGCCCCCGGCAAAAGGGACGTCAGTACATTTGAATTGTACTGGTATGCATGAACAAACTTTACTCTAAGTAAACTCAATGATGCACAAGCAAGAGACAGACAGAGAGTCACACAATTACTGCACAAGGCATACAAAGATATACAATGGAAGTTCCACAATTTTAACTTCATCAAAATCACAATATCAATTCCATCCTTGTCCCTCCTCACATCTCACCCTTATTTCTCCTGTTGCGGCGTACAACCCGATCCCACCTAACAATTGTTGTGGCGCGCAACCCGATCCCACCTGACAATTACAATCACACCCTTATCACTTCTCACATATCACCACTACTGTCGATGTGCTGAAGTACCTACTATAGAACCACCTACAATCATCATAAGAATGTAGCGCCCCCGACAAAAGGGACGTCAGTACATTTGAATTGTACTGGTATGCATGAACAAACTTTACTCTAAGTAAACTCAATGATGCACAAGAAAGAGACAGACAGAGAGTCACACAATTACTGCACAAGACATACAAAGAAATACAATGGAAGTTCCACAATTTTCACTTCATCAAAATCACAATATCAATTTCATCCTTGTCCCTCCTCACATCTCACCCTTATTTCTCCTGTTGCGGCGTACAACCCGATCCCACCTGACAATTGTTGCGGCGCGCAACCCGATCCCACCTGACAATTACAATCACACCCTTATCACTTCTCACATATCACCTTTATCTTCCCTGTTGCGGCGCGCAACCCGATCCCACCTGACAATTACAATCACACCAATGATGACAAATCACAGTTCAATCACAGAAAATTTCCGCAATAAGAATACAGCTTCTTTACAGCCTTTAGCATATACATTCATACTCGTGGATTAATTATCCTTTTAGCACCGTTTTTCATAATGTGGTAGTGTGGTGGTCAACTAAAGACAGACAAGTATTAAACTTCACACATCAACATAATTCGGACAACCAGTTGCATATATTTATAACAATACACGTACCGTATGCTTGAACACCACAAATGATTTTACAAAGATTAAAGTTAGCCATACATACCTGGAGTCGAGTTTCCCTTTTCAACTTTAACTCACAATCATCGAACCGACTAGTACCGTCAATCTAGTTCTTAATTAGACATATTCAACTGAGAATTGGAAGTCATGCATGCAATTCGGACTCTCTCAAGCATTTTGTCAAACACTATGTGAACCCATTAGATTACCAACCCTATCTTTGTGAAGTTTACCCCAACCCACTCCCTCTTACTAGATTAGCACCATTATTAAACATGCATGTAAGGTCTTATCTAATATTTTTAAGAATCACTCCAGGCCAACCCTCCCTTTGTTTAAAAATCAGAAAATTAATGGAAGAAAGAAAAAAAAAAGGGTTGGGAACCCTTACCTGCTAGAATGGGGAAGAAGAAGATTACTCGAATTACCAGGCCTGAGAGACCTTGAAAATCACTTTGATAGAAGGACCACTTCCTTTCTCAAGAACTCTCCTTTCCTTCTCTCTATTTTGTTCAGAAAACTTATTAAAATGAAAGGGGGCAGGGGTTAAATGAAACTGGGGTCAGGTATAAAAATTTAGGAAATTAAAAGACCGTGTCGAATATGCAGTCAGGAATGCGATCGCATTCCTGACATGCGGTTCACATATTGGATTGCAGAATGGCCCCCAGGTGGGCCAAATTTTGAAAACATTCTGCCCGGGTATGCGACCACTATGCGGTCCGCATACACGTTATGCGATCGCATAGTGCGTCGCATAACACCCAATTTCTGGAAAAATTAAGTTCTTCCAATTCCCGGGGAACTTTTACAAAATCAAGGTTCGTTTTAAGAATTTCCTCAGAGATAACAACTCGGGGACTTATTCGGGCATTATTTTAAGCAAGAAATTTTACGGGTCTTTACAAGGAGGCATTAGACCTCTATTTTGGGTGGTCCTAGACTTACTTAGGCTGCTCAGAAAATGTCAAAACTAGGCGACATACAAACCATGTTGGACTTCACATATAGGCAGTTAAAGGCTCAAATTAGCCTCCACAATTAGACAGCAAATGCACGCGAAGCTGATTTTATGTTAGGCAGTTGGAGATTAAAGAAACTTAACTCCCTATAGGCATGATTCCAAGGTTATAGGCACCAAGGCATGCGAGCAATTTCAGGGGCCAGCAAAGTTCATAGACATGATTGCATAGGTTATCACATACTGATTATTGAGAAGGAAAATTCTTCAATTATTAATCCTATAATTTTTGCGCCTAAGTGATTATGTAATAGAGGGAGTGAAAAATAAGAATTACTCATACACTTGATAATGGCCTAAATGAGTGATGAACAGTGTTGAAAGGGGCACAATTACTAGTTATTAAGGCGAGCAGAGGCATCCTATAGGCAGGATTTCTAACGATTGACATTTGGGAGTCTGATTTTATTGTTAAACCTTATAGGCAGATTCTCTAGACGAAATATGCAGTACCATAATAAATGACATGATTAGAGTCCTATAGGCATGATCTCTAGTGGATATGCTGCAATAATGCGAATTAACAGGAAGTTCAACGATATTTCCTACGGTTAGGTTCTCTAACAACATATAGCTACAAAGGCATTTAAGCTCATGATTTACTAATAGACAAGTAGTGCTAGTGTATGTGTTTTTCCTAATGGCATGTTTTCTACAGTGTGCATAGAGAATGAATAACATAGAGCAAGTGCCCATTCAATCCTATATGCATGTTATCTACCCATCGCATATTAATATTAGAATTTACCCCATCCCATTTTACTAGCACCCCAATTGTTTATACAAAGATATTTTTACAGACCCATATTAATAAGAAAATAGTAATATTACATGACAATAAACAGGCCTATAGCAGGCCTAAATAGAACAACTAATACTTAGACCTGTTGGGCCTTCAATACTTCTGACATAGCATACTTAAGCCTTCAACAAAGAACCACATGAACACAAGTCCATAGGGGAGTTCAGACCTCATTCAATGATTCACAGCACCAAGTGTCGCATCACTTGGAGAAACCAACATAAAAACATAGTACATGATATGGAAGTAAAGCATTAAGGATAGTTTGGAGGTTAAGAGGAATGACTAGGTCCAATCCCCTAGTGTGTTAGAGTTCACAAGGGCCTCAATTGGACCCCGAGCAGTGCTCACACTAGGGAAGCCAACAAAAAACCTAGGTAGCCTTGGGTTTCAGATGGCTAAGCATAAGAATTCAGAACAACAGAGTAACAGGCATGGAGAATGGACACAAATTCCCAGAATAAGCATACAGCACAACTAGTCCAGTAGACCAGTAAATTCAGCAAGGTTCAGTAGCAAAGCATCACATAGCCAAACACCATAGGAAAAAAAGTTTGCAAACATACATAGGTTGCACTAGTTGACATTTAAGGGTCCAAGTTAAGTCGAGTCTAACCTAATGCCACATTAATACTTGGACATAATGGAGGGATACATATATTGATTGTCATAGAAAGGGGAAAATAACAAATGAACCAAGGCAAACTGAAAACATGTTAGCATAGGAGTGAGGTCCTAATTAACAAAAATAGAGTGTTTGTCCTTTAGAAAACTAGGATAACATAAAACGTGTTTAGAACAAACTTTAGGGAAGCCTTACAAAGAGCATTCTAATATACACAAGACTTAGTAAAAAGCTCATTCAAGTAAAAATGGGGGGGTTCCATAGAGTTAGGGCATTATCTAAACACAATATGCAAAAACAACATACAACCACAACATTGAAGTCCAAAATTAACATGTTAAGGTGTTACAGGGTACAGAACCAGTCCTAGGAGACAGGCGATCACAGAGTGCAAATCATGTTGAAACATACCACAAGCAGTAGACTGTTCCCATATGTTCAATCAACACAAAATGACATTGAAACTGAACACTATCATAGTTGAACCATACTCATATAAGTGCAGATGCATGTGCAGAAAGAAGAAAAGAATTAAACATTGCAGGGTTTAAACACTAACCAGTAGCAGAATCAAAAGAGTGCACAGTGTAATAACAAAACCCCCAAATCCTCTATGCTTCAGAGTTCACAAGAGCAATGGGCTCCAAGTAGTGCTTGCACTGGAGGAGGTTATTCAATAGTCTTAGAGAGTTTGAGTGTAATAGTGAGTGAGTGAGTGAGTGAGAGACGAGAGTAGTGAAAATAGTAGCTGGAATTAGAATTTGAAATCAGCCTATGGGGTTTCATGAGAGGGATTTATTTAGTGTAGCAATCGAACAAGTAAATATGAATATCAAATTATTCAAACACAAATAAGGAAAGATATACTAGAATCAATTAGAATCGGTTCTTTTTAGGGCTTAAATCAAGGGGGTTCAGTAAATCAATAGAGAATAACAAATATCATGCAAATAATACTTAAAATAATGGAATACAGTAGATTCAATAGAGAACAAGGAAAATATCACACGAAAAATCAATTAGAGTCAAACTTAGGGCAAAATAAAGAAAAAAAAGGTAAACGCAATAGATTAAACACAAATAAGGATTAGTCAAACACGGAAAAGGGAGAGTATCAATCAAGAATCAGTAAGGAATAAGGGAAAATTTCAAACCCTAGTTCAAAAAGGAAGAATAGATAGTCGAAGATCTCACTGAATCGGACCATATAGAGTGCATATAGACGAAATATCGTCTAAATCTCAAGGATTGAAGGCGGTGGAATCCAAGTTGGGTACTGGTACTTGCCAAAATTGGGGCAAGTACCATATAACATCATAATATTTCAAGTAACAACGAGGTAACGCGTAAAATGCAAGTAAATCACAAAGGGAGTCCATGATTACTCGGATTTGGAGAAGATGGGGAAGGCGGCTAGGGTTTCTGAAGGAGATATGAGAGGATATAGAGGCAGCGTGCAAAGGGGGAATGAGGGTTAGGGTTAGGGGTTAGGTTAATTAAAGGGAGGGGTTAATTATGGGCCGTTGATCTTAAAGATCAACGACCAGGATTTTAGAAGACTGGGGCGGGTTAATCGGTTATTTGGTTTGGGTTTGGGGTTTGGGCCATTAATTTAGTCCAAAAATTGGCATGTTTTGGGCCAGCTCTTGAAACCTTTGGAAATTAATTAAAAAATAAATTATTAAAACTGCTAATAAATGGTAAAAATAATATTTATGTAGTAAAACTATTCAAAATAAAAACCCAACATTATAAAATTACAAAAAATTATACTTTGGCATAAAAAAACATTATAAACGCAATTATTTGTAGAAATAAGTCATTATTGCAAAATTAGATAAATAACTTTAACATGCTAATGCAGTTATAAGAAAATAGAATAAATATGTTTGATATATGTATTATGGATGAAAATAATAATTAAGTCATTACAAAATAGTTTAAAGCATAATTACTAGATATTTATATAATTTAAATATAAGAAAATTTAATTTAAAGCTTTACAAATTATGAAAAACTATTAAAAAAATGCTTGTATAGGTTAGTAAACTAAATGATGATGAAAATACGCTATTTTAAAAGTATATATGTATTTTAAAAATATGAGGGAAAAATTGGGTATCAACAACTGCCCCTCTTTACCCGGGAATGATGGAAGAGTTGTCGGGTAAAGAAATGATGATCGATTTTGATCGAATGGGGTAATTTGAAAAATGGAGGTCGAACACTAGTTTCTGAGTTGCCTACATATCCCTGGTATTACGGGAATCGGGTCGTGTGTAGTTATATATCCCTCGGTGAACTGAACCGATGGAATTGTTTATAGGAATGGTCGTATGTTTTGGAAAGAGTTATTTTGGGTAAGACAATATCAGATGAATTTGTGCAAAATCATAAATGTGAATCTGAAAAGTTTTGGATGTATTTCAAATTGAGCATGTGAACGATTATCAAGTAAAAGTAGGTAGCTGATCATGGTTGGTTGCGTTTGAAATAATTGAAGGATGTGAACGTTAAACGGAAACTAGAGCGAAGATTGCTCCTGTTAAAAGAACGGTTACCTCCTGGATTACCTGCAAAACTTAAAACACAATGCATGCAAATATATATGGATTATTTTGCGAGAATGAAAATTCCCTTTGGACCATGAAATTTGTCTTTGGACGGTGCAGATGATGTCCTCATACCATGACGTCCTGAGCCATGAATCATGTGATAAGGGATTTGCGGGCCATGAAAATGGAGACTCTGAACCATGAAACATTTGAATAATGATATGCAGTATTGAGGGATCCTCAGGCCATGACATGGTGCCTCCCGGCTATGAGGATGATGCCTTCGGACTATGACGCCTTTGGACAAAATGGCAATGTTTCATCCCATGAGATGCAAAGATATGATGCTCGGTCATATGCAAAGAAAGAAAAGACAAAGCTTAGTCTTGTGTAAGATTGGGGCAATGCTTTAACCCAAGGAGAATAGAAAGTAGTTCTGGGGTTTTAAGTAGCACGATGGGGGTAACATTTGGTCTTATGCAAGGATAAGGCAATGCTTAGCCTTAAGCAATTGAGGAGGCAGTTCTTAGCCTCATGCAAGAAAAGTAGACGATGCTTGGTCTCGATTCAAGGAAAGGCCGAGCTTAGCCTTATGCAATTAGGGAGGCAATGGTTAGCCCCATGCAAGAAGAGGAGACAGTGCTTAGTCTCATGCAAATAAAGGCAACACTTAGCCTTATGCAATTAGGGAGGCAGTTCTTAGCCTCATGCAAAGGGGAGACAATGCTTAGTCTCATGCAATTAGGAGACAGTGCTTAGTCTCATGCAAAGAAAGGCAATGCTTAGCCTTATGCAATTAGGGAGGCAATGGTTAGCCCCATGTAAGAAGAGGAGACAGTGCTTAGTCTCATGCAAAGAAAGGCAATGCTTAGCCTTATGCAATTAGGGAGGCAGTGCTTAGCCTCATGCAAAGAGAGGAGACAATGCTTAGTCTCATGAAATTAGGAGACAATGCTTAGTCTCATGCAATGAAAGGCAATGCTTAGACTTATGCAATTAGAGAGGCAATTCTTAGCCTCATACAAACGAAGTCAGTTCTTAGCCTTATACAGTTAGGGAGACAATTCTTAGCCTAATGCAAGAAGAATATGAGTGATAGTAGAGTATTTCCTAGCTGGAGATGTGTTTGCATTTGGCAACTTTGTCGTTATGAAGATAGTGATTTTGATGTGTGTACGTATTTGCGAATATTCCTGTTATGTTTATTGTGCCTGCATCCTAATAAAAATTGTGAGTTTTGTGGGGAAGGTTGGTTCGTGCTTTCGCATTCTCGCTTTTCTTTTTATCATGTCTCGATATCCTGTTTGAGTTATCCTGGGCAACATCTGGCTGTTTGTAAAAATAAAGTTTCAAAAAATATGCGTGCATTTGATTAATGTAGTTATTTAAAATATAGGAGTATGCAATATCAAGTAAGTTAGATGAACCAATGACTGTGACATTGTTTAGAGACATTGCGACGTCCTTGCTATAGAATTTTGAGGGTCCTCCTCAAAATTCTGTCCCAGTTTGAAAGCAATTCTCTGATTGTTCTGTGTATGACGAAGTTGGCTGGACTTGCTTTAGAATTTTTAGGGTAATCTTCAAAATTTTGCCCCAATTTCTGACCATGGAAAAATTAAGGTTTTATTGAGATGTGATTGAACCCACAGGGCCGCCTATGTATCCTCTCTTAAACAGGATCAGGTCAAGCGTAGTTCAGTTACATCAGATGAAAAAATTTAACCAATCTAAACATAGTATCTCTTTACTACGTCTGAGTTGATAGGTTTTAGCCAAACTTCTCCGTCCATTTCTGCAAGTATGAGTGCTCCTCCCGTTAGAACTCTATGAACCATGTAGGTCCCTTGCCAATTGGGTAAAAATTTCCCTTTGGCTTCATCCTGGTGCGGGAAGATCCACTTCAGCACTAGCTGCCCCGACGTGAATTGTCTAGGCCTGACCTTTTTGTTGAAGGCTCTAAACATTATGTTCTGTTAAAGTTGACTGTGGCATACTGCATTCATTCTTTTCCCGTCAATGAGAGCCGATTGTTCATAGCGACTTCGTATCCATTCTGCATCACTGAGTTCATCCTCTTGTATGATTCTCAAAGAAGGAATTTCAACTTCGGCGGAAATAACAACTTCAGTACCATAGACCAGCAAATAGGGAGTTGCCCTAGTTGACGTGAGAAATGTGGTACGATATCCCAATAAGGCAAATGGTAATTTCTCGCGCCATTGTTTGTGATAATTGTTGCTCCCAAACGCACACGCAAGTATACGTGGTCGTACAAGTAATAAAATGATAAGTCGAGTGTTGAACCCACAGAGACTTGTATCAACTACCCACTAAATTTACTAAAATTGTTATTCAGTCAAAGCTAAAATCAAGTCCAAAAATATGATTATACTAAACTATAATTCTAAGTAATAACTAAATTATCAAGTAACAAGTTGATTTTTGTGTATTCAGTATAGACAAATATTCCAGGGTTGTGATCGATTCACCATTCATATTGTGTTCTAATTAACTCTCTCTTTCATACAATTCACTCATGGTTTCTAATTAAACGATAATTGCTCTCATAGCCTTCTCCCGAAGTACTACTCGCCTATTCAAAATAGATTAATGCCTATATTCCAATGATATTAATTTATTAAGAACACATTAAGATTACGAAATTTAATTAAGCACGATGACTAGGTATATTCCTATCCTAACCACAATTCCCCCCCCTAAGAGTTAAGATCGCTCTCTCTTCAATTCTTCTATAATTTATACACGGCTTTCTCAAGCATAGCATAGATAGTAAATAGAACCTAACTGATGGCCAAACAATTAAGAAATTAATCACAGAATTGAAGAAACAACCATATATTAGTGAATTGTAATCTAAGTTAATCTAACATTAGACAACAATATCCATGGCTAAATCACAACCCCAGAACAATGGGTTTTTAGCCACTCATGATAATAGCAAACAATTTCATAAGTGTTGAATAATTGAAATACTAGAAAACGATGAAGAAACCTGAGATCTCTTGGCTTCCGAATGTTTCTCATGTGTATTCTCCCTCAAAAGTGGTGTTCCCCCCACCCCCCTCACAAATAAGTTTTAGTCTTTCTTGTATACGTGTTGGGTAGGTCTAGGGCCAAAATAACCGTGTCCCGGGCGAATTTGGACAAGATTCACGCCATTGGCGCCCTGGCCAGCGCTAGGCACTCTCAATGGCATTGTGGCTTTTCACCTATTGGTTCTGGCACAACAGGTAGCTTAGGGCGCTGCATGTGGCGCTGCAATGTCCAATTTTTCTATTTTCATCCGTTTTGACTCTAATTTTGCACATTTCGCCCCCGATTGCTCCCTGGTCATCCATACACATAAAAACACCTCAAATTAATATAAATCAACACATTTCACATCCTAAATCCACTAAAAAAGTAAAATATGAGGCTATATATACACTTTAAGCAAAACATAAACACACCACCTTTCGACTCTTTCTCGTCGTCGAGCAATGGGACTATCAAATAACTCCTAACTACGTACAAGTCTCAACTATAGAGGAGAACATTAGCTTTTAACCACACACTCTACCCTTGACTATGATCAAGACCTGCAATCAAGAATGAACATACAAAAAAAAATTCACATTCTTCCGCTTTTTAACATACCCAAGTATAACAATTCAATTCAATCACTCCAATAACCTATTTGCAATCACCCGACCTCAAGAGTCAACTTGTAACCACTAAGCACTCTCAACTCATGCACTTACCCAACAAGAAAGTTTACAACATTACCAATCATTCATGAGATCATGTGCCGTCACCAACAAATAAAAGAGTGAATATAGACTAGTCCACACATTCAAATATGCTTTTTGAATATAATTTAAGGACATCACACAATTGAATAAAATTCGCTCACTCTCACAACGATATCATATGCATCCCATGGTCGTACCATAAGCTTGCCCGTAGTGTAAATCTCTACTAATTTAAGCTAGCCAAATCTAGGATCAATTAGGACTTCAAGGTTGTAATGTAGGCCAAAGGCAGGTATGATACATTTAGAAATAGTAACTAACCCTCCTAAGCAATTTAAAACACTACACTCAAAATTCAAACACATTTTCTTCTCAACCAATTCACTTTCCACAAACCATATACAACATAGCCCTTTTTTTCCACTCAAGCACTTCTATACTCCCACTAGCACAATTTGATGAGAACCGGAGGTGTGTGTTTTTCTACATACTTTAACTATTATTTTCTTTTCTTTTCTTTTTCCTCTTCTTTTTTTTTATTTTTCTTCTACACACACTTCATACATTAAGGTTCATCGACTAGTGACTTTTGATTTCAACTTTAGTGATGATGTTTAGCTTAAAGTATATATATTTTCATGTATATTGCCTCATATTTTACTTTTGTTTCGTGAGTTTAGATGTTAATTGTGATGATTTGTATTGATTTGTATTGTTTTTATGTGTAGGAATTATTTGGAAGCAATTGAGGACGAAACGCACAAAATTAAAGTCGAAACGCACAAAACGGGAGAAATCAATTTTTGGGCGCCATCTATGGCGCTGGAGGCAGAATGGATTTTCAACACAGCGCCCTGGTGGGCGCCGGCACTATTCAGGGCGCCAATGACGGTAATTTCTCCTACTTTGTTCGGGACTCGGTTAATTCGACCCTAGACCTACCCAACACGTGTAAAAGAGTGTCTAAACTCAATTTTGAAGGAAAAAAGGTGATTTTGGAGAGGAAAACGAAAGAGAAACACACTTGGGAGAACGGATTTGATCGATTCTTCCATATCTTGTCTAGTACTCATTGATTTTATGTTTGAAAACATTATTTTTGATTATTGTATGAACATGTGTGGCTAAGAACCCTATTGTTCTAGGGTCATGGGTGAAACATGAATGTTATATTTTAAGTTTAATTTGACGAAGTTGATTTTATCATATTGGGTTGTTTATTTAATTATGTTTTTAATTATTTTACTAAGTAGCTAACAGTGAAATACTATCTACTAATCTAGAGTTGAACTCGAAAGTGGGAATTCTAGATTGCATAAAGAATTAAATAGAGCATGTTCTTGAACCCGGGCATCGGGCAACGTATTCGCAATTAGGATAGACATATACCTATTTGCCTTGCTTGGTTGAAACACAGGAATTGTAAATGCATTTTTGTTAATCTTAATTCCATAGACATATAGGCGTTAAGTTAACTTGAATAGGCGAGTAAGAACTCGATAGATTCTTATGAGTAATATCAACCCTGTCAATCAACAATCCAGATAAATCAATTAGTTATTTTAAGCCAAGAATATAACACGATTGTTAGTTAGCCCGTGACCCTGGAATATCCTCTCCTATTGATTGTTAATCGAAATTGCTATTTATTTTGGTTGATTTTCTAGTTAATTAATTACTTGGTATTCTTAGGTAGTAACTTAGTTAATTATATCTTTTGTGATAAATATCTTGAATCGATAAGCTAATTGAGTTAAATCCGTCAAAAGTTAATCATAAGTCTTCGTGGGACGATACTCTACGGCACTACTTTATTACTTGACGACCACGTATAATTGCGTGAGTGTGTTTGGTCGCAACAAGTTTTTGGCGCCGTTGCCGAGGACTTAGAAATTAGCTATTTGACCGAGTTAAACTCTTATTAATTATTTGTTCAAGTTTTAATTTTTAGTTTGCTTTGTTTATGTTGATGCAGGCTCTTCTCTTGAATGCGGAGGAGTAGAAGCACAAACAACCTCCTTCCTCTGGATCCATAAATTGAATGCACACTTCATAGAGAAAGGAGGGAGGTCGAATCTAGAACGAGAATAGAAAGAGAGTTGGATGTCGTAGTTCAACCACAACCAATAGAGATGGCAGGTAATGAGGAGCGCCCGGTGATAGAGGCTGCAAAGCCCAATCTTGCTAATATGACTCAGGCTATCGTGAAGCCTGATATCACGGGGCATTTTGAACTCAAATAGTACATGGTACAGCTGATTTAGTCCACAGGGCAGTATGTGGGCCTATCTCATGAAGACCCGCAGAGGCATATTCAGAACTTCTTGGAAATTACGGACACTTAAAATTATCCGAACGTTTCCAAGGACTATGTCAGGCTAACACTATTTCCCTTTTCACTGTTGGGGGAAGGTAAGGAATGGTTGCAAAAGGATCCCGCGAACTCAATCCGCACTTGGCATGATTTAGCAAGGAAATTCTTAATCAAGTTTTTCCCTACTAAAAAGACAAAATTGCCGAAGAGCCAAATTCTTGGGTTCCCACAACGGGTTGGCGAGACACTTCGTCAAGCTTGGGAAAGATACACGAAGCTACTCAGAGACTGCCCACATCATTGTCAAGTTGATGAGGTATTAGGGCACACGTTTGTTGATGGGCTAAATGAGGCATCAAAGATGAATCTTGCATCTTGTGGGGGTAGTTGCATGGCCAGGTTGTACAGTGAAATTCAACTCTTGCTCAATAACTTCACTGCTAATTATCATAATTGGCAAGGATATGGGGACGTAAGAAGAGCAATTAAACAGAAGGCAGCCGGGTGATTGAGCTTGATGATTTTTCAGCCATGAGAGCAGATATTGCAAAGCTGGCAAATCAGATGAACAAAATGACAATGCAACAAACACAATAGATGCAACATGTACAGCATATGTCTATTTGTTGCGAGTTATGTGGTGACAGTCATGTGAGTGACATGTGCCCCTTGAATCCTGAATCTATATACTATGTGGGGCAACAAAACAGAGGTCCGATGAATCAAAATGCACACTACGGGAACACTTACAATCCAAATTGGAGGAATCATCCTAACTTTTCATGGGGTGGAAAACAACAAAATCAGAATCAATATAGGCCCCAAGGTAATTTCAACCAGCCCCAGAAACCACCCCAACAAGCAGAAGAGAGTACGAATGACTTGCTAAAGAAGTTGTTGCTTGACAACCAACAGCTCAGGACTGATTTTAGAAATCTTGAGAGGCAAATGGAGCAATTAGCAGCAAATCAAAATACTAGACCTGCTGGAGCTCTCCCGAGTGATACTGAGCCTAATCCTAAGGCTCAAGTCAATGTGGTCACCTTGAGAAATGGAAGAGAATTAGAAGAAGTTCTAGAGAAAAAGAAGTATACAACTAGACCTGAAGGAGAATTAGCTCCTAAGCATGTTGAGGAGAATAAGAAAGAAAAGCCAGAAATAGTGACAAGACCACCACCTCCGTTTCCACAAAGACTTCAAAAGCAAAAAGACGATGCTATGTACAAGAAATTCTTAGATATTTTGAGCCAAGTGCGTGTGAATTTGCCGTTGGTGGAAATTTTATAAGAAGTGCCTAAGTATGCAAGGTATCTTAGGGATATTGAGGCAAACAAGCGAAGACATACATGGTTTGAAACAGTTTCACTTACTGAAGAGTGCAGTGCTAGAGTTCAGAGTAAACTTCCTCCTAAGTTGAAGGATCCAGGGTGTTTCACAATTCCTTTGTCTCTCGGAATACAAGAAGTTGGTAGAGCCCTGTGTGATTTAGGGGCTAGTATAAATTTGATGCCATCATCTTTGTTCAAGAAACTCGGATTAGGGGTGCTTAAACCTACTACAATCACTTTGCAGTTGGTGGATAGATCACTAGTTATGCCAGAAGGAATTATTGAGGATGTGTTAGTTCGAGTGGGAAAGTTTATTCTTCCTGCTGATTTTATTGTTCTTGATTACGAGGCAGATGAGGAAGTACCTATTATTTTGGGGCGACCATTCTTAGCTACTGATGGAGCACTTATTGATGTTAGGGAAGGGAAGTTGAAGATGAGAGTTGGCGATGAGGAAATCACTTTTAATGTGTACAAAGCACTTAATCTCCCTAAGCATTATGAGGACTTGTGCATGATTACTGATGTAGAACCGAAGGGGATAGAGCAGAGCCCTTTTGTGAATTGTAGTAATTTGGACGGGACAATTGAGTTGGAGAAGGTGGTGTTGCAAGCTGAGTGTGTAAGGATGATTGAGAAAAGATCCAGAGATGAAAAATGAGACCTTCTGGGAGCGTGTAAAAAGGCTAGGCTTAATGGGAGAAAGCGCCCAGCCTGACCAGAGTAGCAGTGTCATGCCGCGACGTTAAATCAGGCGCTTGTTGGGAGGTAACCCAACTGTATTGCTTTCTTTCATTTTTGTTTTTATTTTATTTTATTTTATTTTATTTTATTATCTTGTAGTATTTATTTTTGTTTTGTATGACTATGAGAATAGGAAACAAAGCCAATGGAAGAGTGCAAAAGCGAGCTAGATGGTTGGAAATAAGTGTGGGGTGCCCGCACAAAAGACCATTCGTGGGAGAAGTCTGAGTACCCCGTGAGCTACTGGTGCTTCGGCCTTTGGCCTTTCAGGGAGCATTTCTCTTCACCCTACTTTGCTTTTTTAATTTGTATACGCATCTTGGACTATGAATGCTTTAAGTGTGGGGTGAGAAGTATGCTACTTGTGAAATTGTTGTATAATTTGTATAGTTGGATTTTAAATTTTTTAGTGTTAATTAGTTTTGTTTAGTTAGTTAGTTGTTGTTTTTAAATTTTATTTTCAGTTTTTTGTTAGTTTTAGCTAGTTAGTTAGTTTTAGTTAGTTATTACAAAAAAATTGAAAAAGAAAAAAAAATAGAAAAAGCTTGGACTTTTCCCGACGATGGATCTGTTGGACAATTTTCTTGAGAGATAAAGTCCGATTTAAAAATACAAAAAGATTTTTTTATTTTTTTATTTTGTAGGATAGTTAGGAAGTATCCCTTGGTTTTTCTTTGGGCACCGGTTCTTTTCCAAGGGTCTAGCTCGAACCGGGCACTTTTTTTTTTGAGTAGTTAGAAAGAAACTAAGTAACTTAGAGATACCCATTGACATGGTTGGTGCCGACATATTAGGTTATGACATACATTATGCTTCCCCTTGTATTTGGTTTGACATGTGATGCCTAAGAAAAATTAAATAGCCTATTTTGCGATGCCTTAGCTCATTTGCTTGACTTGTAAGCCACATAGTGCAATATTGCTTAATTTTCTCAATTATGTATGCTTGCTTGACTTGAGAATTGAACAAAACCGTTGTGATTGGGTCATGTGCAATGTGTGTGTGAGGTTTGGTTATCTTATATGCTATCCGGTGTAGTCTAGAACTTGCCCCATGTGTTAATTGAAGCGAAATTGTAAGTTATGCTAATCTAGGAGATGATGTAGGCATTTTCTTGCTTGTTCAAGGATGTACTTGTCCACAAAAATAAAAAAAATCCATTGCTAGCCCCTTTGAGCCTTTTGACCTTTTCTTTGGTACCCACATTACAAGACGTACCCCGATTTTGTCCTTAAATTGAGATTTTTGCACCTTTACATCCTAAGGCACTTCGTTGCTAAAAGAAGTAGGGTGAGATATTGGGGATTAGTTTTGAGTGGAGCCATGGAAGTGCCACGACCCAAATCCTAATTCAAGTCGCGATGGCGCCCAACAACGGAATTAGGCAAGCGGATATAACCTTCACTAAGTGATACCCTTCCCATTCGATCAAACAAATCAATAATTTCCAGTTTAACACAACTAACATGATACTAGCCTTGAGTGAAGGAAAAATCATAGCAAATATAAGGCTGAAATAAGACATATACATAGTTATACAACCCAAAACCCAAAATATATACCGTGTGTGTGCTAGGAACTAGTGTCACGGGCAACTACTGAATATACAATGACTACTGCATATACAGGGTCTCAGTCTGAATGAAATAGACAGAGAGCATAACATGAGAAACTCCAGGGTGCTGCTAGGGAGTCGCCAGGAAAGCAGCTCACCGTGAAGTATGACCACGCTATCAATATCTAGCACCGGCCTGAAAATCAGATGGACCAGCCTTCGGACCTGTACAGTCAAGTACAGAAAAGGAAAGAAAGTGCAGCATGAGTACATATATATAAATATGTACCCAGTGAGTATCCCGTCTAAACTCGAAGAAATAGTGACGAGAGGTCGACTAGATACTCACTAAGGTCCAGCAACCTAATATAGAACGAGACAAGGCTAAAGCAATAGGCATGCGAAACAGTAAACAGCAAGTATATGAACACATAATGTAACACAAGTAAGAGCACCAAGTACCAATTCCTTCTTATTCAACAATACCTGACCAATACTGACATATGTGATCAAGACTCAAGTGTACATATACCGACACAGACAAGACAACCGGCCGGAGTCATAGGGTGGGTCATAAGGACTGAGGTCATAAGCTCCCCACGATCGCGAAGCATACCTGCGACTCGTGTGCTAACTCGATAGTAATAATAAGCTCCCCACGATCGCGCATCATGCCTGCGACTCGTGTGCTGACTCGATAATAATAATAATATTTACATATAGGTACCTACGGGTACCGACTCGACCGTGAACTCAACAAGATTGTGTCAATATCAAATCACTGATAGCCAATTAGGATTTACATCATCATATTCTTACCTCTCCCATGTCATTTCAACAATAAACACCTTTTATAATACATACAACGCTCCAAATAAGGCACGAAATGGCATGCTCGTGGGTCCTACGGCTACACGACATAGCAATATAGTCGCCACGTATGGACTCTCGTCACTTGGTACGTACGCGGACCCCTTAACATTTACACATTGCAAACAAGGAACCTACGGGGACATTTCCCCCTTACAAGTTTGAAAAGGAGACTCACCTCGATAAAAGCACTCCTCGGACCAAGGACCGGATCAAAAGATGCGCCCGAAACTCCGAAACTACTCTTGAAGGTTCACAACTAGCCAAACATAGCATAATTGAATCAATTTAAGGTTCAGGAAGGAGAATTATCAAGAATTTCTAAAATTCAACATTCTTGGTGATTCTTGAAATTTCGACCCGGGGCCCATGTTTTTGGATTTGGAAAATTCTTGAAGGATTAAATTACCCGTAGTCTAAGGATCGTAACTACAAAATTTATTTAGGAATTCAATGGCTAAAAATGGATAATTCACTAATTATCAAAGCCCTAGGAATTTCTACCCAATTTTCCCATGATTTTGATATTTTAATAGGTAAACTAGTTAGATTTCCATAATAAATTCATGAATTTAGAGAGAAACGCATACTAACCTTGAAGGACTTGACGTTGGACAGCTTTTCCCTAGCTTTGAGAAGCTCTAATGGAGGTTGGGTATTGAATAATGAAGAAGAAATTCGTAATTGGACATTTAAATACTACCCAGGAAAACCATCACTGCGATCGCGGCATCAGGCCTGCGATCGCGGAGAACAAATGACCCTGGCCCCCAGGAAGCACTATGCGATCGCATAGATGGGGGCCTGCGATCGCAGAGGGTAAGGAGGTAGGCTTATGCGATCGCAGGAGTGAGGTCTGCGATCGCAGAGAGGAACAGGCAGTAGGTAGGTGACTTGTGCGATCGCAGGAGTGAGTCTGCGTTCGCAGAGAGTGGGGGAAGAGACTTATGCGATCGCAGGGTGATGTCTGCGATCGCAGAGAACAAAATTTAGCCCAGAAGGAATCCCTCTCTGCGTACGCAATCATCCCTCTGCGATCGCAGAGAAGGAAACCATGCAGGAGTTTTTTGGGTTTTCTAACTTAGCTCCCGGGGGTCTAAAACACCCCTGAGCCCCCCGGGACCCCGTCCAAAAGCACCGGCAAGTCTGTATTCATGATACGGACTCGCTCGAACTTTCGGAACATGAAAAACAACAACGGAACTCAGAATTCAACCCCAAAACCAAATTAATCAAACTTAAGAACTTTGAAATTCTAGAATTCATTACATTGCGCCGAACGGGTATATACTACTCGGAATGACACCAAATTTTTCAGGCAAGTCATAAATGACTATACGGAACTATTGCCAGTCCCGGAATTCCATTCGGACTTCGATAGCATGAAGTCCCGTCTCAGGCCAAATTCTAAACTTAAGGAAATCCTAATTTCCATTTCGGACGCCGAAACGCTCCCGGGTCATCAGAAACCAGAGCCGAACATACGCCCAAGTCCGAAATCACCATACGGAGCTACTGGAGCTATCAGAACTCGATTCCGAGGTCGTTTGCTCAAAATGTTGACCGAAGTCAAACTTGGCCAAATAGGCCAGCCTTAAGGAACCAAGTGTTCCTAAACCATCCAATTCATTCCCAAATCCCGAACCGCCCGCTCCCGCGAGTCATAAAGCACGAGCAGCCGCTATGGAAGGTTTCATTTAAGGGAACGGAGTCCTAATACGTGAAACGACCGCCCGGGTCGTTACATTCTCCCCCTCTTAAACAAACGTTCGTCCTCGAACGGGACTAGAATCGTACCTGGAGTGCTGAATAGCTGTGGATATCTGCTCCGCATGTCCTGCTCGGACTCCCAAGTCACCTCCTCAACTGGTTGGCCCCTCTACTGGACCTTAACCGCAGAAACTGTCTTAGACCTCAACTGGCGGTCCTGCCTATCAATAATGGCAACTGGCTCCTCCTCGTAGCCCAACTTCTCATCTAACTAGATAGTGTTGTAATCAACCACGTGCGAGAAGTCGGTGCGATACCTCCGAAGCATGGAAACATGAAAAACTGGATGAACTCTTGATAAGGCTGGAGGTAAAGCAAACTCATAAGCAACCTATCCAACCCGCTTCAACATCTCGAAAGGACCTATAAACCTGGGGCTCAGCTTGCTCTTCTTCCCGAATCTCATAATGCCCTTCATCGGCGAGACCTTCAACATAACCTTATCTCCCTCCATGAACGCTACATTACGTGCCCGCTGATCTGCGTAGCTCTTCTGCCTAGATTGTGCTATACTGAGCCTTTCCTGAATAATCTTCACCTTTTCCAAGGCATCCCTCACCAGATCTGTACCATATAACTTGGCCTCGCCAGGCTCAAACCACCTAATCGGAGAACGGCATCGCCGACCATATAAAGCCTCAAATTGAGCCATCTCGATGCTGGACTGATAACTATTATTGTATGCAAACTCCGCTAAAGGAAAGAACTGATCCCACTGACCCCCGAAATCAATCATACAGGCCCTGAGCATATCTTCTAGAATCTGAACTGTACGCTCTGACTGGCCATCAGTCTGAGGTGAAATGCTGAACTGAGGTCTATCTGAGTACCCATCTCGCTGTGCAAGGAACTCCAGAAGTGCGAAGTGAACTCAGGACCTCGATCTGATATAATAGACACCGGCACACCTTGCAACCGGACTATCTCACGAATGTAAATCTGAGCCAGCCTCTCTGTAATATAAGTAGTAGCCACAGGAATGAAATGCGCTGAATTGGTCAGTCTATCCACAATGACCCAAACTGCGTCAACCTTCCGCAATGTCCGAGGCAACCCAACCACGAAGTCCATAGTGATGCGCTCCCATTTCCACTGAGGAATGGGCATATTCTGAAATAAGCCTCCTGGCCGCTGATGCCCGTACTTAACCTGCTGACAATTAAGACACCTAGCCACATGTTGAACAATGTCCTTCTTCATCCGTCTCCACCAGTAGTGCTGCTTCAAATCCTGATACATCTTTGTCGCTCTTGGATGAATAGAATACCGAGAATTGTGCGCCTCTACTAGAATCCTCTCCCTCAAGCCATCAATATCAGGAACACACAACCTGCCCTGGATTCTCAGAACCCCATCCTCGCCTAAGGTAACATCCTTGGCCCTACCCTGGACCACGGTATCTCGGAGCTGTGCCAAACACGGGTCATCAACTTGTCGAGCCTTGATCTCTCCCAATAACGAAGACTGAGAAACCACATGAGCTAGAACTCGACGAGACTCAGAAAGATCCAATATCACCGGGAGATTGGCCAAGGACTGAATGTCCAAGGCTAGAGGTGTCTCCTCCACTGCAATGTAAGCTAAACTGCCCATACTCGTTGCTCTCCTGCTCAAAGCATCTGCCATTACATTCGCCTTGCCCGGGTGGTACAAAATAGAAAGATCATAGTCTTTTAACAACTCAAGCCATCTTCGCTGCCTCAGATTAAGGTCCTTCTACTTAAATAAATGTTGTAAACTGCGATGGTCAGTGTAGACCTCACAAGACACGCCATATAAGTAATGCCGCCATATCTTCAAAGCATGAACAATCGCCGCCAACTCCAAATCGTGCACAGGGTAATTCTTTTCATGAATCTTCAATTGTCGCGAAGCATAAGCAATAACCCTGCCATCTTGCATCAACACACATCCCAACCCGAGGTGCGCGGCGTTGCAATTCACTGTATACACTCCAGACTCAGAAGGCAATGATAACACTGGTGCTGAAGTCAATGCTGATTTGAGCTTCTGAAAGCTCGCCTCACAATCGTCGGACCACTGTAATGGAGCATTCTTCTGAGTCAATCTAGTCAATGGGGCGGCAATAAAAGAGAATCCCTCCACGAACCGACGGTAGTAACCTGCTAAACCTAGAAAACTCCTGATCTCTGAAGCTGAAGTAGGACGTGGCCAACTCTGAACTGCCTCAATCTTCTGCGGATCAACCTTGATACCCTCACCGGACACCACATGCCCCAAGAACGCCACAGATTCCAACCAGAACTCACACTTGGAGAACTTAGCATATAGTTTCTGTTCTCGTAAGGTCCGAAGCACAATCCTCAAATGCTGCTCGTGCTCACCCAGGCTCCGTGAGTAGATCAATATATCATCAATGAAAACAATAACGAATGAGTCGATATACGGCTTGAATACCCTATTCATCAAGTCCATAAATGTTACTGCAGCATTAGTCAAGCCAAAGGACATCACTAGAAACTCATAGTGGCCATATCTGGTGCGAAATGCAGTCTTCGGGACATCAGAAGCCCGAATCTTCAACTAGTGATAGCCTGACCTCAGATCAATCTTAGAGAACACACGAGCACCCTGTAGCTGATCAAACAAATCATCAATACGCGGCAGGGGATATTTTTTCTTGATGGTCACTTTATTCAACTGGCGGTAGTCAATACACATCCGCATAGACACATCCTTCTTCTTCACAAATAAGACTGGAGCACCCCACGGCGACACACTTGGTCTGATAAATCCCTTGGCCAACAACTCCTCAAGCTGCTCCTTCAACTCTTTTAGCTTCTTAGGAGCCATACGATAAGGAGGAATAGAAATAGGCTGAGTATCCGAAGCCAAATCAATGCAGAAATCTATATCACGATCTGGAGGCATGCCTGGAAGATTTGAAGGAAACACATCTGGAAACTCCCGAACAACCGGTACTGAATCAATGGTAGGAGACTCGGCGGTGGTGTCCCGCACATAAGCAAGGTAAGACAAACACCCTTTTTCAACCATGTGCCGAGACTTCATAAAAGAAATGACCCTGCTGAAGGCACTAACTGAAGAACCCCTCCATTCTAACCTCGGCAACTCAGGCATGGCTAATGTAACTGTCTTGGCATGGCAATCCAAGACAGCATGATAAGGAGATAACCAATCCATGCCCAAAATAACCTCGAAATCAACCATATCAAGCAACAACAGGTCGGCTCTTGTCTCAAACCCACAAAAAGTAATCACACAGGACCGGTAGACCCGGTCTACCACTACAGAGTCGCCCACAGGAGTAGACACATACAAAGGAGAACCCAAGGACTCACAAGCAACATCCAGAGAATGGGTCGGTAATGCTGAAACATATGAATATGTAGACCCTGGATCAAATAGCATTGAAGCCTCTCTACCACAAACTGAAATCATACGTGCAATCACAGCATATGAAGACACTGCGTCCGCCCTGGCCTGAATAGCATAGAACCTGGTTGTAGCACTTGATGACTGAGCTCCCCCAGGAAGAGCTGGAGCTGAATGACCTCCTCCTGACTGGCCTCCCCCTCTAGGACGGCCCCTGCCAATCTGACCTCCACCCCTAGGTGGTCGAACTGTAGGTGCGGGACCCATAGGCTGGTGACTCTGTTGAACGGCCTTGACCCTAAAGCGGGGGCAATCCCTCTTCATGTGGCCTAAGTCCCCATACTCGTAACATCTCAGATGTGACATATCCTGCTGGCCTGAAGAGTAAGAGTCCCGAATGGTTGGAGTGCGATGAGAATCATCTGTCACAGCACTGAAATAGGAACCGGAGGATCTCTGATGGCCAAACTAACCACTGGATGGGCTGTGAATGGCTGGAGGACGGTAGGAGCGTTCTGGCATGGAACTGAACTAAGGCCTCACTGAGACACCCCTGGGAAAAAATGGAGGTGCTGAATATGAAGGCCTACTGAAATGACCTCTGCCCCTAGCTGGAGCACCCCTGAAGTCACCTGTGAATCTGGACCTCTTATCTTGTTGACCCTGCTGACTTGACTGACCCTGCTCCCTGCTCCTCGTACGATAACCCTCGATCCGTCGAGCTATCTCGACTACCAGCTGGAATGGGGTACCCATCTCTACCTCTCTATCCATGGATGTCCTGATACCTGGATGTAAGCCTGCCACAAACCGTCGCACCCTCTCAGCATCAGTGGGCAATATCATAAGGGCATGGCGGGACAACTCTGAAAACCTCACCTCATAGTCAGTCACGGACATCTGCCCCTGCTCCAACCTCTCGAACTGACCCCAAAGCTCCTCCCTCTCAGATGGTGGAATGTATCTGTCCAAAAATAACTGAATAAACTGCTCCCAAGTAACTGGTGGAGACCCTGCTGGCCTACTGAGTAAATAAGACTGCCACCAGCGGAGAGCTCTGCCCTCAAGCTGGAAGGTCGTGAAATCTACCCCATGTAACTCTAGTATCCTCATGTTGTGCAGTCTATCCCTGCACCTCTCGATGAAATCCTGTGCATCCTCTCCCCGCTCACCCCCGAAGGTCGGAGGGCGAAGCTGGGTCAAACTACCCAGCAACTTCTGCTGGTCTATCTCTGCAACTGGCCTGGGCTCTGGTGCTGCCACCCCAGGCTGAACCGCGATCACTGGTGGAATATCTGGAGTACGATGTACTGCTGCTACTGGTCCTGTAGCCTGAGAGGTAGGGGTATGAACTCCCCCTCCTGCCTGAGAAGTAGCAGGATCTGATGGAAGTACGCCCGCCTGTGACATAGTATCCATGAACCTCAGCATACGGCCCATGACCTCCTGGAAGCCTGGCGCCGTCATAAAATCAGCTGGTGGTGGAGCTACTAGAGGCAGCTCATCCTGCTCCTCAACATAAGGGTCCTCAATTGGTGCGATCGGTACAGCTCTGGGACGCCCTCGCCCCTACTACGAACAGAAACCCTACCCCTGCCCCTATCACGGCCTCGAGCGGCGGGGGTAGCAGCCTCCCCTGAATCAGGAACATGTGAAGCACGCGTCCTCACCATCTGTGAGAGAGTAGAAAAACAGGTTTGAGTACATCATTGATTGCACGATAGGATACGAACAAAAGGAGTTTCTGTCACGACCCAATTCTCCCTCCGACTGGGTCTCGTGACGGAACCTAGTCTAGACGACTAGGTAAGCCTATACCTTAAGCAAAATTTAGATAAAACAGGTAAAATAACAGTAAGTGAAATAAATCATAGTAAAGTCGATGTCGCTCGGCATTAACAGTACTTTACCCAGAACGTGGAATATCACAATACATCACAAGCTACTTTACTGCTCAATATGTACAACTGGAAAGAAAGACCGTATAGTTTCATTTACAAGTACTACAACTTCAAGATAGGAAGGGGACTCAGAGATCAGCGGACGCTGCAGATTATACCTCGAGTCTCCTGATACTGCTGTTGCTGGCTAGCTGACATACCGCGTACTAGGACCTGGATCTGCACATGGGGAAAACATGCACAGAAGGGCGTGATTACTCCACATTCGGTACCCAATAAGTGCCAAGCCTAACCCCAGTAAAGTAGTGACGAGGTCAGGTAGAGGCCCTAGTGAGGTTTGCAAAGTAACAGATATAGAGAACAAGTAAGTAAAGCATGTGCTAATCGACAGGAATTATGAGTAAAGGCTAGCAAGAAACGGTATAATCAAATGCTCGGATCAAC
>ML279310.1:57634-73396 GCA_005239495.1 Nicotiana undulata | reverse complement strand
GGGGCCCCCCCCCCCCCCCCCCATGATCGCAGCTACAATAATCGCGCGGGAGACTGGCATGTCACTACCATGCTGAGTGGGGTCTATCCGACTGCACACAAAAGTGGACCACCCCTTTGCTTCAAAGCTCAAAGTGTTCCTAAAGATTGGAACCCCCAGTGTAAGCCAAGTTGGAATAGTCCCAGGAATGGCTATCAGCGGTGCAATCCATGGGCGGGCTAATTCATCCAGAGCCACCTTCTCCAGATAGAGCGACTCATCCTCATCATTGGACCCAGCATAATCATTTAAAGTCTTGCCATCAAACATATCTTCTGGTTCTGGACCTTGGTCAAATATGTGCCCTTTTTTATGTGGGCGACATTTGCATAGAACTCTTTGACCGAGTACTCATTGGCCTCCGGTAGCTTGCTGGTTAAGAACTTCCACCCCACTCTTTCATTGAATTGCCTTTTGACATTGGGGTTGTGGGGTAGAATATCTCGCTCAATGAAGTCCCTCTCAAGCGTGAGTGACCTTTGGGTCCACCATTCCCGGAACTTGTGGTAGGCCTTCTCACTGACGAATCTATCTTGCCATAATGCCGGGTTCCTTGATCTCAACAACCCCCCAGTCCGGGTGTCACCACCTCTCCCGTCATCTGGGACATCGTCATCACTATCAACATTCACTAGGGTTGTTGTGGAGGCTGGAGTTGCAGTAGTTGGGGAATGAGGTGTTGGAGTCTCACTATCTCCTTTTGAGCAAGACCTGGATAAAGAGGTAGATTCATTTATGAGCCTGTAAGGCTGAGATTGTGCCTCTTGTTGGGGTTAGGCAGCTTCCCCCTCAGAAATCTCCCGGTAGGGGACATACTCACTCGTCTCAGAAGTGTCAGGAGTGGGTCTTCTGAGTGTCTATTTCTTGGCAACTGTCCTTTGGGGAGCTAAGGATGTAGATTATTTTCCTCTCCTCCGGCCCCGAAAGGATTCTCCCCTCCCTTGTAGTTTTTCTGGAACACCTCGAGATCTAACTGTTGTCTGCATACACAATCAATGAAAGCTAGTTAGTAATGGTATTCAATCAATTATGAAATGAAAGCAGATAAATGATCATAGTGTTTCACAGAGCAGTGGTCCGCTGACAGCGGAAAAGGAGTCGCAGCTGCGAACTGGCCACCGCGGTCTGCGTAAATCACTGCTGACCGAAAGAATATGGGCGCGGCTGCGAAACATGATACGCTGACCGCGTAAAAATGAACGCGGCCACAGACCCAGTTGAATCTCTCTAAATCCAAGGATCGCGGACCACGAAATTATAAGTGCGACCGCGGAAAAATCATCGCGGCCGCGAACACTTAACCGAATCAGTACCTACACACATGAACACGGACCGCAAAATTTTGGCCGCTGTCCGCGGAATTCAAACAAAACGGGTATTGAAGAACAATTTATGACCTAGGGTTTTTTTACGTAGCAAAAATTTTGGCAATTAAGTGGTAAAATGAACAAACCCATCCATCATTAGGCATGAAAAACGAGTACCCACATGAATTAAACCCCAATTAGACATTATTTTGACTTAGGCTTGTATTGACCCTAACTAAAAAAAATGGAACTAGAAGAACAACAAAGAAAGATCTAAAATTACTAAGAAATTGAGCATACCGGTTGTTTGATTTGTGGTAGAAATTAACTTTTAATTAATGAGATGAATACTAGATGCAGACAGAAGAAGATGAACAGTGTTGTATGGGTTTGAGAATTCAGAGTTCGAAAAGGGTAAAAGGAGATGGGCCCTCATAATTGTACTAAGAACAGACGGACCCACCGACCTACCTGGGCGCAGCCGCAGAATTTCACCGCGGTCCGCGCTTTTGCTTTTGAAGAGCTGTTGTTGGAACAACTCCGTTGTCAGTGAAAAAATAGGTGCGGCTGCAAAACAAGCACCGCTGACCGTGAATTAATGACCGCGGATGCGGATGCAACTTCAAAAAGGTGTCATTCAAGGCTTTTCAATCCCGCGGCCGCTGCACATTTGCGCCCCCGCGAAATAGCTTCCGCTGACCTCGAAATTTTAAGCGCGGTCAGCGTAATTTCCATCCTTAGCAAAAACTTTCTAGCAACAGTTCTGCACTACACAAACAACTCCTACACAAATCACACAACCAGTTAGTTCAAAATCACCCTCCTTGAATTCCTTGTTTCGGGCATATTTGTTGTGCAAGTATTTCATCTTCTCCTTGTACAATGATGAGCTTGAATAGGCATGAAACCGGAACTCATCTAGCTCATTGAGTTGTTCCACCCGGAAATTTGCTGCCACATCACACTCAAGATTTAACCTCTTCAAGGCCCACATGGCTTTATGTTCTACCTCAACCGGCAAATGACACGCTTTTCCAAACACCAACCGGTACGGGGACATACCGATTGGAGTCTTATATGCAGTCCTATAAGCCCACAACGCATCATCGAGCTTCCTTGACCAATCCGTTCTATTGGCATTCACAGGTTTTTACAATATGCTTTTGATTTCCCTGTTTGAGACCTCCACTTGTCCACTAGCTTGGGGGAGACAAAGAGTGGACACTTTATGATTGACACTGTACTTTTAAAGCAAAGTGTCAAATGCCCTATTGTAGAAATGAGACCCCCCATCACTGATAATTGCCCAAGGAGTACCAAAACATGTGAACATATTTTTCTTGAGAAATGCCACAACACTCCAAGCCTCGTTGTTGGGTAAATACACGGCTTCTACCCACTTGGAAATTTAATCAACAGCCACCAGAATGTAAGTGTTGCCACACAAACTCACAAAAGGCCCCATGAAGTATATGCCCCACACGTCAAAAATTCCAACTTCAAGAATAGTGGTGAGAGGCATTTCATCCTTCTTTGATATTCCCCTAGCTCTCTCACACTCATCACATCTTTTGACAAGCTCACTTGCATCTCTATATAAGGTTGGCCAATAAAAACCACAACTAAGAACCCTGGAAGCAGTTCTCGCCCCACCGTGATGACCACCGTAGGGCGAGGAATGACAAACATCAAGTATACTCACTTGTTCCTCCTCTAGGACACATCTACAAATCACCCCATCATTGCAAATCTTGAACAAATAGGGCTCATTCCAATAATAGTCCAAATTGTCCCATTTGAGTTTCTTCCTTTGGTTACAAGAGAGCTCACACGGGACAATGCCTGTAACAAGGAAATTGGCAATATCCGCGAACCAAGACATATCATTCAAAGAATCCGAGAGAAGTTTCTCATCCGGGAAAGCATCATAAATTTTAATACCATCTTTGGGACTTCCTTCCTCTTCTAAACGGGACAAATGATCCACTACCTGATTTTTACTTCCTTTTATATCAATGATCTCGGGGTCAATTTCTTGAAGTAACAAAACCCATATCATCAATCTAGCTTTTGAGTCTTTTTTTGTCATCAAGTACCGGAGCGCCGCGTGATCAGTGTGAACAATCACTTTGGCACCCATGATATAAGGCCTAAACTTCTCCATGGCGAACACAATTTCTAACAACTCTTTCTCTGTCACTGTATAATTAACCTGCGCATCATTCATCATTTTGCTTGCATAGTACACCGAATGAAATATCTTGTTCACCCTTTGCCCCAAAACCGCTCCTACCGCAACATCACTTGCGTCGAACATAAGCTCAAAGAGTGAGCTCCAATTGGGTGCGGTAATGATTGGAGTGGTTGTCAACTTACACTTCAAGAGCTCAAAAGCTTTCATTCACTCTTCATTGAAATCAAATCTAACATCCTTTTCTAGCAGCTTGCACAAGGGGTTCACCACTTTGGAGAAGTCTTTGATGAACCTTCGGTAGAACCCCGCGTGCTCAAGAAAACTCCTAACTCCCTTGACGGAAGTAGGAGGAGGTAGAAATCACTTCTATTTTTTCCTTGTCCACTTCTATTCCATTCTTTGAGATCTTATGGCCGAGGACAATGCCCTCCTCGACCATAAAGTGTCTTTTTCCCAATTAAGCACAAGATTTGTCTCTTCACATCGGGCTAGCACCTTGTCAAGATTTTCCAAGCATTCATCAAATGAGTCTCCAACCACACTAAAATCACCCATAAAGACTTCGAGGAAGTCCTCCAACATGTCCGTAAATATAGCCATCATGTACCGCTGAAAGGTAGCGGGTGCATTACACAATCAAAACGGCATCCGTGAGAATGCAAATGTTCGATACGGGCATGTGAAGGTAGTTTTCTCTTGGTCTACCGGAGCTATGAGAATCTGGTTGTACACTGAGTACCCATCCAAGAAACAATAGTAGGCACGCCTGACAAGTCTGTCTAACATCTGATCAAGAAAGGGCAAAGAAAAATGATCTTTTCGGGTCACCTTGTTCAACTTTCAGTAGTCCATGTGTACCCGCTATCTGGTCACGGTCTTAGTAGGGATAAAATCATTTTCTCATTTGTCACAACAGTCATACCCCCCTTTTTCGGCACATATTGCACCGCTGAAGTCCATGCACTATCCGAAATAGGATACACTACCCCTACATCAAGCCATTTGATAATTTCCTTCTTGACGACATCTTGCATAGACTCGTTCAACCTCCTTTGATGTTCCACAAAAGGTTTTGCATCATCCTCAAGTATAATTTTATGCATGCAAAAGGTGGGGTTTATGCCCCGAATGTCAGATAAGGTCCATCCAATTGACTTTTTTCTTCTTTGAAGCACCTCAAAAGTAGATTTTACCTGCACTTTGGTTAATCAAGCAGAAAGAATAAAAGGTAACATAGAAGATGGGCCTAATAATTCATACATGATATGAGAGGGTAGAGGCTTCAACTCCAATGTTGGTGGCTCCTCCATCGAGGGCTTTGTCGGCGGAGTCTTTCGGTTTTCCAAGTCCAAGGAGAGTTTACGGGGTCCATATGAGTAGGATCCCATTCCTTGCAAGGAATTTGCACATTCACCCAAGCCATCCCTTTAATCATCCTCATGGTTCAACAAAACAACTTCCATAGGGTCTTCTACATTGATCATTGCACTTGTTTCATCAACTATCACCTCCGTCACAAGATCCACAAAAGAGCAAACTTCATTACTATTCGGCTGCCTCATCGACTTGCACACGTGGAATATAACCTTTTCATCGCCCACTCGGAAGGTGAGCTCCCCTACTTACACATCAACCAAATCCTTCCCTATTGCTAGGAAAGGCCTTCCCAGAATTTTAGGCACCTCATAGTTGACTTCGCAGTCGAGAATCACAAAATCAGCGGGCAAAATAAACTTGTCAACACGGACATGAACATCATCAATAATACCGAGGGGCCTCTTCATTGTTCTATCCACCATTTGCAATCTCATTGAAGTAGCTCTCGGTTGACCAATACCCAAAGTTTTATGAATACGGAGTAAGGCATCAAATTTATACTTGCTCCCAAATCACACAAGGCCTTTGCAAAATTCGCACTCCCAATGGTACAAGGAATGGTAAATGCACCGGGATCTTCAAGCTTGTGCACAATTGCACTAACTTTATGAGTCATTTTAATGGTCTCACAATCCATAGATCTCTTTTTTGTTACCAAGTCTTTCATAAACTTGGCGTATCTCGGCATTTGCTCAAGAGCTTTCACCAAGGGCACATTGATTGACAAGATTTTCATCATCTCAATAAACTTCTTGAGTTGGTTTTCATTCTTTTTCTTTGCAAGTCTTTCAGGATAAGACGGAGGATTCATTGGCAAAGGAGCCTTGGCTTTTGGCACGACCGTTTCCGGCATGTCTATCACGTGTTCCCTAGACGGGTTCACGTCATTTTGAGTCTTCTCCTCATTGTCATGAAAATCAATCCTCACTTCATCGTTCAAATTCTCTGCACTCACTTGCTCATCAACTATTGGATCATTATCATTTTGCACCACAACATCATCACTCACAACTTTCTTTTGATTGGAGGTACTTGTTTCACCACCTTTATGGCTCCTTGTGGTCACTGCCATGGTATGGCCTATGTTGTTCCCACCCTTCGGATTTACTACCGTGTCACTTGGTAGAGCCCCCTTAGGACGGGTGTTCAATGCTTGCGAGATTTGACCCATTTGTAATTCAAGGTTGCGGATGGAAGTAGTGTGTGAGGCAATTTGAGCATCGAAATCGACATTCCTTTCCATCATCTGTTTGAACATACTTCAATTCGCCCCATTTTATTAGTTGGAGAAGTTTTCCCTTGAGATTGATATGGAGGTGGATTGTTGGGTTGTTGAAACATCGGGGGATATTGGAAGCCCTTCCCCCGATTTCTATTACCTCCCCAATAATTGTTGTTGTTGCTATTCCAATTGTTATTGCCACCCCAATTCTGGTTGTTTTTCCCCCAATTGTTTGAGTTGTTTTTGTTATTTTTCCAATTTCCTTCCCCTTGATTGCCCCAATTCTGATTATTCCCTTGCGATCTCCATTGTTGATTCGGAGCATTGCTCTGTTGTCCTTGGTAGTTGTTGGTTGTAGCCACTTCCACTCTATTCATATTGATCTTGATTGATTTGTACTGGATGGCCACGCTACCTCCTCTTGTTGACCTTGACATTTACCCCTTCCATGGAATTAACCTTCTTAGGCCCCTGCACTTGCTGAAGCTGAGCCTTTGCTAGCTGATTCATAGTAGTAGTCAACTCTACTATGGCTTTTATGTGGTCATAAAGTTCCTTGTGAAGATGGATCATAGTCGGGTCACCTTGAGGAACATTTTCCCGACTTTACCAAGCTGAAGAAGTGTCAGCTATCTCATCAAGTATGTCACAAGCCTCGGCATAAGGTAGCTTCATAAAATTACCCCCTGCTAACTGGTTCACCACACATTGATTGGTCGTGTTTATTACCCGATAGAATGTTTGTTGGATCATTGCTTCCGTCATGTCATTATTAGGGCATTCCTTGACCATTGTTTTGTATCTCTCCCAGATTTCATGCAGGGGTTCATTAGGTTCCTACTTGAAGGCTAAGATCTCATCCCTTAATGTTGCCATATGTCCTGGTGAGAAACACTTGGCTATAAACATTTTAGCCAATTCATCCCACGTTGTGATAGAATGGCTTGGAAGCCTTTCGAGCCAGTCCAAAGCTTTCCCTCTAAGTGAAAAAGGGTACAATCTCAGACTCAATGCATCCTCTGCCTGTTTGCTTCCCCAACAGGTATCTACAAAGCCCTTTAGATGTTTATATGCATTTTGATGGGGAGCGCCTGTGAAGAACCCGCGTTGCTCCAATAAGGTCAAGATAACATTTTTAATCTGGAAATTGCCCGCCTGGATTCGGGGTGGGACAATTGCACTGGCGTAACTTTCATTGAGAAGTACCCGATGAGCAGCCCATGGATGAGGTGGGGGAGGGTCTGGAATATTATCATTGGCCTGGCGGTCTTTTCTTTGAGCTTGAGGTACTAGATGCACCTCATCCTTACCATTATCATCTACCTCCTCCCTTGGGACAACATTACCGAGAGGATCAGCCATTTCTTACCTAAAGTGATTAACACACAAAAATTAGTAAAATAGAAGGAAAGAAAAAATAATACACACAACTAGTCAGATAGATAGCCAAAACCGTTTAACTCCCCGCCAACGGCGCCAAAAGTGATCGATTCCAACCCTACACCACTATATAATGGCGAGGAGTGGTCGATGCAGTTTTACCTGATAGGTCGGGATCGATATCCACCGGGAGTTAATATTGGCTGGGAGTTGGGTTTCTACCTAACCTAGCTATGCGTGTTGTCTTTAATTGCACTTCTAACCATGATTGGGATTGTTTCTATTCTAATTTAAATGCTATTGGTTGTTGAAAATAATCTAAGTACAATGTTTTTGTGAGAGTTTTACAAATGATAAAAAGCACTAGGAAAGTGACTTCCGCCTAGGCGAGTATCTAATGGGGTCTAGAATCTAGGACAATCTTGTTGTAATTAGGGTCGTGATATAACTTTCACGTATAATTACTCACTCTATGCCTCTCGGTAGTTTTAGTGACTTTGCCCAATTTGGCTTTCTCAAGCCTAAATGGGTGTTCAAACAATGCAAGTGAAATTGGCTCAAGTCGGGTATTGCAATCTCTAGGTTTAACCCTTTAATTGGGGCTATCAATCTCTTGAATTCACCCCAATTCCTTGTAGCCCACTTTACCTAGACTTGGACCCTCTTTCTCAAGAAGAGCCTAAGTAAAAAAGGCATGAATCAGTGTTTGCAACCACCAATTCTACCATTAATGCATGAAACAAGCTAAATTTCACTAACCCATAAACAATTAAGCCCTAAAATTTAAGAACCATTAGATACCCACACTAGGGTTGGGTCACAACCCTAGATATGGGGTCTAGCTACTCATAATAATGGTAGAAATCAAAGATGGAGATGTAATATAAGCCATAAAAGTCAAATACAAGAAGAAAATCTAAAGATATAAGCTAAAACTACTCTAAAATTACTCAAAGTGGTAAAGTACGGCTATGCACGAGCTCCCTAATACAAAACTTGACCTAAAAAGGTGAAAAAGATCTAGTTATACACAGCTAAAATTACTGGATAAAAATTCCCTTACGGAGGTCTTGATGTCAGCATAATATTGAGCGTGTCTGCGCTTGCCCTTTCGCGGCCGCGCAATAACAAGGGCGGTCCGCGTTTTTCTTCATTTGGATCTGGACTGGAACATGTTTCGCAGACCGCGTAAATATATTCGCGTCCGCGGTTGCTTCACTCGCGGCCGCGTATTATGTTCGCGGACCGCGTTCCTCAGTTAGGTTTCACTTGCCAAGTCTCTGAACCTATTATCACGCTCCTAGCGGAATTTGCACTGCGTCCGTGTCTGGTAACTTCGCGGCCGCGTAATTTAGACGCGGGCCACGTTTTTCATTTGAGCCCAGATTGCAAACTCTCTGAATCTCTATCTCCGCTCTCAGCGAAAATACAACCGCGGCCGCATAAGATATTCTGCGACCGCGCAATTTCATAGAGTTCAACGGTCGAATTTGATCCCAAATCAACCTCTCTGAACTTTACTTTCGTGGGCCGCGTATTTGTGGCCGCCTCAGCGGAGGTGCTTACGCGGACGCGTAATAACACTGTTGTCCTCACTTCAGTTCCATCCTTTGGGCTTGTGCAGGTTTAACTCCTTTTTGAGTTTATTTTGACTTCTTTGCTCATTTTGACCAAAAACCTGCAAGCAAGCACATTAATTTAGTTTTCGGGAATACCTTTAGCATTTTTCACCCAAAACCTAAGCAAAAGAGAGCAAATAGTAGGCTAAAATCCCTAGTTATCAATCAACTCTTCCAACTTAAAGCTTCAAAAATGAATTTCATTCTTCCAAACTAATTATGAATCGCCCGAAAACCGAAAGCGACGATTCACACAAGTCATAATACATCGTACAGAGCTACTCATGCCCTCAAACCACCGAGCGAAGTGCAAACGCTCAAAACGACGGTCGGGTCGTTACATTCTCCCCCACTTAAATATATATTCGTCCTTGAACGTGCCAAGAGTCATTCCAAAGCCATCGAATCGCCGTGTAACTCACCTTGCACATACCCGAAGGTGATCCCACGTCACCCCAATACATGTAAGCTTGACAACACAACATAACTGAAGATCATTACTTCAACCTTAGTCCGTAAGCTTTAGAATCCAATTTCCAACATCCGAAATCCATTACCATACCCGAATCTCGCATCTATATCCTATATAAGTCTGAACAAGCTGTATCAAGCCATAACTATAACCTAAGATGAAATAACATGAAATACCACATAACTCGCATAGTTCTAGCAATAATTTCCAATCGTCGTAGCTGCTTAAAAAAACCTGGTACTGGTAATGAACCTCATATCAAATAAAAACCTTATTCTAAACCTTCGTACACTGTCAATGGTGAATGAAACACGCAAAAACTCATAACCACTCATCAGATCAACAAGTCATATCGCTCTCTCGCCTAACCATAACCATAACCCAAATTCTAAGCTGACTTTCAGTATTACTCTTCCAAACACACCGTAATCAGATTTGACAACAATCACTTCAGGCCTAAGGACTTCATCTCATCAAATACAAACTAGTCTACTAACATTCCACACCAATACTACCTAGAGCCACAAACTGTACAATCCGTGCACCAATAAGCAACAATTCAAATGTATTCAAACATGGAAAATGACTCAAATGATAGAACTGTCCCGCAAGTTCAACAGATACCACCACAAGCGCAATGCTACGAACCCTTCACACATAGTAGAACCAAGACACACAGATCTGACACGAAGGATCATATCCAATCATAACTCCGCTACAATGCGTGACCCCATCCAAACACCGGTCCATATGAAATACATCAAGTCACAATGCTCGAAAAAATCAACAACCTTAGGCAATTCGACATCAAGTACATGAAGTGCATGACTATAACCATGGAGAAACGAATAGCACCATACATCACAAAAGGGAAAGACCATAACCAAGGCGTAATCAACCATTCAACACCCCAATAACCATCTCGCTTAAATTCCTCTACAAGGCCCAAACAGAAACGCATCTAGTATATAATTAGCCAACAGATTTGTTACATCCCGTACTATTCTAAGTTGGATTTGTCATAAGATAATTGACATATGTTCAATGACAAGACTATTTTTTAGGCTATAAGTGCATATGATATTTATAACAAGTGATAAGTAAAGTCGTGAAGGTGAGAGGGTAAACGAGTTGAAGAAAATGAGGTTGGTCGAAGTTTGACATTTGGAGATAAAATACGATTCAAGCTATAATACCTCGTATTTATGGACTAGTAATATACCACATGACCATGATACTAAGTTGTATAAATTATGTTAAAAGTAGGTAGTATTTTAAGTAATTTGAGATAATTCTTACTTATGTGGAGAATTGGGTAATTATTTATTTTTAGTGGGAGATTAACTAAGTAATTAAAATATTTGGATAGGCTTAATAAGCCTCCCAATGTAGCATCCAAGGAAAGCCCAATAAATGACTCTTAAGTCATAGAGCAAGATGGCACATTTAGGGAGTTTTGGTGGCTTAGTCATCAAATAAGTGGGGCCCACACCCACTAAGATTAAAAACCTTTCAAAATTACTTAAGAGAGATACTTGTATCTCTACAAGATAATGAAGGGAAACTTTAACAAAATTCATACGAGCTTATATTACGTAATAGCAACGGGATTGCAATTCTAAGTGAGTACGGCACAATCTTTCTCAAGAATACCGTACGGATTTTTTCCTACTTCGATTCGCCGTTACGTGTTTTATGCAAAGACGTGTGTTAGAGGGACAATAGAATCGGCTCACGTATGTTAAGGATTCCTTCTTTTGGCATGATCTAAGTAACAATACGTAATTATAATGTTATTCATAAGTGGTTCTACTCGTAGCAGTTAAGGATGTCTATGTTATGCATTCTTGTAAAAGTGATATTCAAGCATGTCTAAGTATGTTCCTAAGTCTCTAGTGAGGTATTTGATAAAGATGTTAATATTTATAATATAGTGATACATACATATTCACTTACCACCGTGCTACAGCTGGTTGGGCAGACATGCATCTTTATTTACCACCGTGCTACGGCCGGTCGGGCAGTCATGCATTTACCACCAGGCTACTGCCCCTCGGGCAGTTACCACTGACCAGTTGGTCAGTCATGCATCATACGATATGGATAATAGTGTCAAAGAGAATTATTATATATAAAATAAGTGTGCATATACGGTAGAACTTCAGAGATTCAGGTTAATTCTTATATGTCTTTACTTAATGTTGACTTATTGTTATGTTTCAGTTCTGCCTTACATACTCGGTACATTATTCGTACTGACTTCATTTTGTTGGGGACATTGATTCATGCCTGCAGGTATAAATAACCAATTTGACGAGCCCTCATAGTATACGAGCTTAGCATTCAGATAAGGATCGGTAAGACTCCACCTCATTCGGAGTGCAGCCGAGTCTATAAGTCATCATGTCAGATTTTTTCTATAGACTTATGGGTCGACCGGTACCCTATCCCATTTGATGTCAAACAATATTAGAGGATTTGTAGACAGAGGTTCATTTTGTACAATATGTCAGAGACCTTGACGGGCCATATGTATTCATATTTAAGAACGATGGTTCATTGATACAACGCTTGTCCCACTTATAGTTGTACGTTACAAGTTTTGGCCATGTTGGCCCATGATATTTAGAAGAAAAAAATGAGTTAGAGAATGGTTCGCTCGGGCCAGTACAGCACCGGGTGCCAGCCATGCATCCCCAGGTTTGGGGCATGATAAGATCACCACCCCAACGTAGCATAGAAGAGTAACGCATAGAACGTCTCAGAAAATGAACAAGCTCAACTCTAACCAACTGACTCACCCCTCAACACTAATCGTGTTGAGTCAATAAATTCGACCTGGCGTAGAATACACATTCTCATGGGCCTACCAATGGATCCCCAAATCAACTCTGGTCATCCCCAAATAGATAAGTAACACTCCAAAAGTCCACAATGACCTAACTATAACATATACTATTAGTTATCTAACTTTGAACATATCTTCATAATCCGCAAGTAAGGAACAATTTGCCTTTGAGAACTCCCAGTCACCAAATCCACATAACACATGAATCATCATAGCCTATCTCAACTCCACCACTCGAATGACTAACACATCTCTCATACACAATCATCCCACAAAAAATAATTCTATAATTTCCCCATGCTATATGGAAAAATCTAATCAGTAGTCGATCAACCAGGCGAGTACCATATTACCAATGAAGCATCCGTACGTCAAAACATTGTGCGCCTCTTGAAATGTGCGCCCTTCTCAGTAATACCAAGTAGTACTAGCATTCATATAAACACATGAAACCGTCCATGATGTCTAAGAATTCATGACCTTCCCTTCGAAACTGAATTGTGACCTTGCACCTGCAAATCTCAATCCCACACGACGTACCGCATCTATCATGCCATCATATTAAATCATGAGAACTATATTGGCGACCCTGAGTCACAAGCAGAATACACCCTCAATTAGCTGGGAACCTTCTGCTTGATCCCATCGAAGAGAATATCACAGTACACAACATACTCTTCATGTCGGTAGAAAATATCCATCCCATCCCGTGGTAGAAATCATCGTGAACTCTATGAAACCCATTTGCACATAACCAAGCCATTAGAACTTAATTAGTTGAAACCAACTAAGTCACGTAGGTTGCCAAGCCCAAGAGTATGCCACAAAACGCATGTGGAGACTCACCACATCGAAAGAACCAAAAGATCTGATTATACTCATTACAATACTGACCCAATCTACCACCAAGTCGTCCTCTTTCCTCTGAGTTTCTTTTGAATTGCCTTCAAGTTAGAACTTCTCTTTTCTATCACACTACGACCCTTAACTCAATGCTCACCACAAGAGATCCTAGCATAAAACCACAATGTCATAAGGCCAATAAGCCGTTGTATTTCCATTTGAACACTCAAAATACTTCATCCGAGAGACCTACTATGTGGAGACCATATGTGAATCTAAAATTGTTTACTTTACCTTCCTGATACTAAAAATCCATAATAATATAGAAATATCGCGAGTCTAGACACCATCTGTAACACCTCCTTTTTCACCCCCGGTAAGGGTAATAATGGAGTTTTTCCACTTTAAGTGACATTATTCGGATTTGGAATTTATTTTAGTTTTCAGAGTCGCCACCCGGATTTTTGACGATGTTCTGGGACACCGTTTATTTATTAAAATCCCAAACTGAGGAATTTTAAACTCTGTTTTAATTTGTCTACGAACCAGAAATTCGATTAAGGAATTCAGTTAACCCGAGAGAAGGTGTTAGGCATTCCCGAGTTCTGTGGTTCTAGAACGGTCGCTTAACTATTATTATTTGGCCTGAATTATTTGGTTATTTACATGTTTTAGCCTATTGTGCATTTATACCTTTTAATTTTACCGCTTTTAATATTTATGGATTTATCTTGAAACGAGTCACGATGGCGTGCACTTGTATGTTTTGGGACACATCATAACCGCGCCACATGAAATGCACCCGCGATTACAACATGTGATTTTATTATTATTTGGAGTTAGAGTCGGGGGTATGAGTTGCCACACTCGAGTGTAGATTACGTAATCATGACTACGGTCACGATATTTTAATTGTTTATCTGAAGCAAGCTCTTGTTTTCATAAGTCTTTTGCTTTTCTAAATTAAAAGTTCATATTTGAGAGTGAAAGAGGTATTTTTAGACTAGAAGGTATATGTTTGTTCAAGGACTAAGTTTGAGATTATTGGAAGGCCACAGATTATGGAGGTTGTTGTGGATAGAGTGTTATTTTAGCTAATAAAACTTGTGCCAGTCAGTCATGCAACTCAATTTTGGCTTTGCTCTAAACGTTACTAACCTTCAGATCTCTAAAATTCAGTAAATGGCAACTAACATTACAAACCCAAACATACTTACTTCAAATATAACAGAGAAGAAATGTTATTCGACTAGAGGTTCTAATCCGTTCTCACTTGAAAATACTTGTCAATCACCTAATCCTATTTGGCCATATTATGATCATTCACTGTCTTGCGGACATTAGAAACCAACACACACATTCTCTGACATTCTGTTTTTCTTAAATTTTTCTGTTCGTTAACACTTTAGTACGAAAGTCCTTAACGTCATATTGTTAGTTCATGCCTAAAGTTGGAATACTTGGAGAAGTAGGGGGTCGTTTCCATTGTAAGCAGGGGAACTTTGATACTGTATATCAACAACAGTCATACTAATACCACAACTTTAAACTATTCTAAAACAAGGTGAAATGAGGCGATAACTTCTTGTCGTTAGTAGACCAATAATTCAAAGAATTCATTACACTTATAGCCACTTTACACAAATAACCAACTGAAGCTCATGCCGTCCATTTCAACTTTAAACAACAAATATCAGCATAAATAGGCCAAAATTGAATCAATTTATCCAAAATTCACATAAAACTCTCTTGTTTACCCAAGCCACCATATTAAAAATGCACAGAGATATGGTATGAACGCAGATTTTTGACTGATTTAGTCTAATTTAGGAAATGACCAAATAAAATACGGCACACAAACACTTAAAAATATAATACAATTTATTAAAACAGTGATTACACCGGATCTGGCAAGAAAACATACCTAAACGGCAAAAATAGAAATAGACTAGCCCAAACCAAAGAGAAGAGAAGCTAAACTTGCGGAATCGAAATCGTGAAGCAACATCCAAAACAGAGCAATCCTCAGCCCCAGCTTAACCGTGAGAGTACTTTGAATAGCAGAGATTTGTGTAAAATCCTTTTAATCCATTTTTGAAGCTTTTGTTTCATTTTTCTAACTTGTTGAACTTCGAATTTCTTTTTTTAATCCTTCTTTGTACTCGTTTGTTCTTCAAATGTGCGTGTCATCTGTTTCGAGGGATGAGGGACCAAATTTTCGTCCATGTGTGTGTGTTAAAGATAAGAGAGAGTGAGGAAGATGGTGAGCCTAAGGGTGACCAGATTTGGCCGAGCTCAAGCGAGCCATGGACGCAGGAGTTGAAGCAGAATGAGAGATGGAGAGTTTTCTTGGAGGAGGTGGCTTCTAGGTGTAGTCTTAGGGAGAAAGGGTATCGCTGCTACACTAGTCTAGAGAGGATCGATCGAGGGAGGAAGGAAAGAGGGGGGGGGGGGGGGGGGA
>ML279310.1:0-57504 GCA_005239495.1 Nicotiana undulata | reverse complement strand
GGGGGGGGGGGGGGGGAGGGAACGACGCTTCTCTCTAAGGGGAAGGAGAAATTCTTTTTATTAAAATTAGGTCCGATCTCTAGGGTAAGGTTTTAGGTGTTTAAGGGAGTGAGGAGGTAGAACGACGTCGTTCTGGGCTGAAACGGCGTCGTTTTTTTTTTAGGTGGGTTGTGGACAGGTTTTAAGTGGTGGGTTGGGCATGGGTGAATGCAGAAATTGGGCCTAGGAAAATCGGCCCAAGTTCCCTATTGAGACAAAAAATGCACCCCCATTTCTTTCTTTCTTTTTTTCTTTTCTGTTTTCAAATTCAAATTGTAGCTACTTTAAACTCAAACTTTAATTGAATCTAATTTTCATGTGACTAGACTATTTATTTATTTTACCTAATGATGGACTAGTGCAACTAATTAATTAATCAACCTACGTATGCAATATTGATTTTTAGAAGATGCGTTTAACAATGTAACTAAATCCTAAAAATACAGTTTAAAATCTACCATGCTATGAAATCAAGGTTCGAACATTTTTTATGATTTTTATGATTTTTTTAAAAACTATTAAACATGCATGGAATGCAACTAAATAAAGAAAAGTTCCTAAAATTTATTAAAATTATTTTTTGATTATTTTTAGGAGTAATTTCCATGCGGGGCAAAAATTGGGTGTTCACACCATCCAATGTAAATCTCAGATTGTATCCATATACAAATCCGAAAAATTATCAATTGCCTCATATAAATCTTGAATCCATTAGAACCTTCTCGAAATTCATCAACTTTGATCAAATCTCAATTGCACCGCCCAAGCGGGCTGAACGACATGTTCCCCATTAGCACAACAACACCCAAAAAAGTAACCTCGTCTTAATAAAACCAAGTAAATTCCTACTCCATGCGCATAACATCCGTCGCAAGTAACAACTCAAATCATTTCATGATTTCCATATACCCATAAAGCGTAATATAACCCGTATCCAGAAGTTTCTTTACTCGAGTTATCCTCGATTTCAACCTTTGCAAGCCATAACTGATTCACAAGTATGACTCAAACCGAAACCAGTACAATACATAACCATGCAATCAAATCGTTGATAGCAAACTCCCACACATGGCTCAAAGCCATAGAACATAACATTCAATAACTCATAATACCCATACTCTATTACTACCATAATCCCGCACCGAAATTCAACTAAATCCTTCATAAGCTCATGCAACACAAACCATATAATTCATCAAATCATCTGCTAAGCTCGTATTCATCCTCCTGATAGTCATGTCAACTTTCACCACTGATCCAAACTCAAATCGCAACACATATAACCCATTGGTAGAAAGAAACTCTCCACACAACATCATAAGGATCACACATCCGTAGATTACCCCGAGGTGATCCCACCTGCTTAGCCACAAACTGACATCTCCTTATACCTTTTCACAACCACAATTACTATGGAATTACTTAATCTTCCTGAGTTAGAATTGATCCCCAAGACATGCGAATCTAATTCGTTCCACAAATAAACGGCATGAACGTTACCTCAACACGATCATAACTCAAGACTATATAACACATCCACAGAAATCGAGCATTCATTAGTCCTTTCTATATCCCAAGCAAACTCGTATCGCCACATCCGAACCATCTGAACGCATGCCGCAATCATGTAATACTCACCACATAGCCATACAACCACTCACTGAGCCATAAATTCCACTCATAGGACACTACAAGACATACAAGTTCAAAAGTACGTGCTCATACAACTGAAACTGCCGAGCCTAGGCTGCGGTCTAAACCTGGCCTCAAGTCCTCTAGACAAGCCCATCACCAAAACACAAAAAACACATCTTTCACCTTATCCATGGAATCGCAAGTCGTTGATGCACTTCCAATATCGAGCGCTCACATACGCATACGAGTGAGTATAAGGAATTCAAAGTGGTATGCTTCAAGCTGAACCAATGTCGCACGATAAGGAGTAAAAGATAGGAAGCTTATCCTAGATGCCTTGTAGCCTGTCGAAGATAGGTATGGATGTCATCATACCGATCCGCAAGACTCTACTAGTCACTTGCTCATGACTTGTAAAACCTATGAACCTAGAGCTCTGATACCAACTTGTCACGACCCAAAATCCAACCCGTCGCGATGGAACCTAACCCTACCCGCTAGGTAAACCAAGCAACAATAAAACACAATATAGGGATAATGATAAGAGTAAAAAATGAAACAACTGAATTTTTATACAATTCCCGAAGACTTGTAGTGCAAGTCATGAGCCACTAAGACTTAGATTTACAAAACTGAAATAAAATAAATACAACATATGCTTGAAATGTACATGAATAGAATTTGAATCTAAAGCTACCAAGGACAAGTGATAGTCATAACTGGAACGCATGTACATCTTCAATGCGAGCCTCCGCTATACATAGCAGCATCAACACCAAAATCTGCACGCAAGGTGCAGAAGTGTAGTATGAGTGAAATCGACCACATGTACTCAATAAGTATCCTAACTAACATCGACGAGGTATAGGAAGCAAGAACTATAAATGATACTTACCCACGCCTGTACAGTTCATAATTTCAACAAGTATAGAACATATATATGATCAAATCAGGAAATTCTCAGGCATAACCTCTTTATGCTCAAAATTCTTTGTTTTAAAGTGTTTTACTCAGTCAATAATCCAGCATATAAAGAAGATATGCAAGTACACAGGGAACGGTCAAGGAAATTGCAAATAAGGGTGAAATGCAATAACCAAATAATAGTCAGTTGCGGCACACAACCCTATCCAATAACCATAAGCCAATAAGGCTTGTTGCAGCGGTGCAACCCGATCCAAAAATAGTAACTAGCTCTCCTAGAGCTCACTCAACCAGAAACTCGTCAGTATATCACAATCTGCGTGACCATCAAGAGAGAAATATGAGAGGGTGACCCTAGAGGGATGGATCTTTATCTGCACGCAAGCACGGCCAATTCAACTTGCTACCAGACCGGCGTGTTCATATGCTCAATATCATAATCCGCCCGGCGTGGTCACATGCTCAATATCATAATCCGCCCAACGTGGTCACATGCGCAATATAATGGATCCGCCCGGCGTGGTCATAGGCTATATCACAATCCGACCGGCGTGGTCATAGGCTATATCACAATCCAACCGGCGTGGTCATAGGCATATCAACACAATCCGTCCGACATGGTCACAGGCATATCAACACAATCTGCCTGGCATGGTCACATGCATATCAACACAATCCGCCCGGCGTGGTCACAGGCATAACAACACAATCTGTCCGGCATGGTCACAAGCATAACAACACAATCCGCCTGGCGTGGTCACAGACATCCAGTCCAAATCATATCAAACAGAAGCAAGTATACAGGAACTTATTTATATAATGAATAAATATCGGATTCCATGCTTCTGCACTGGTATAACAACATGCTAAAGTGTAGGCATGTGCAAAGTCTGCTATCATAACTCAAATCGGCAATTTCATCACAGAAATAACATTTACCAAGTTTATTCAAGGAATTAGCCTCTTCGTAACCTCAAACATGACTCAAATAATTCACAACAATGATACAAATATGATAAACATTATAGCTTAAACCTTATCAGTCAACTCTAGGCATATCATAGCTTAAGCACTACCCTGGGCATGGATAAATATCTAGTGCTCGCACATGGGCTCAACCATGCACATATGCGCACCCATAGCGTGTAGCTATGACAAATAATTCATTAAACTAGTGCCTCGACAAAGTTTAGATAAGATACTTAATTCAAACAAGCCAAGACAAATACCGAGCAAGCCATACGACACTCTAAAAATTCCATCTCGCGCATATCAACCTCCGAGCGGCTCAAAACTAGCAGAAACCAACTCAAAAACATCAAATAATGCCTAAGGGAACAATCCCAAATGATAAAGGTCGAATCTTTACACATTTACTCAAAGTCAACTAAAAAGTCAAACCATGGCTCGCACCTCATAACCCCACAAAACACACAAATCCGACAACCCATTCAATTATGAGTCCAACCATACTAATTTCACTCAAATCCAACTCAATATCGATGTTCAAAACTCAAATATTCACTTTAGGAAAGATCATACAAAAACCCCCAATTTCTCTTTAAAATTCATAATCCAAATTCCAAAATCGAAGATAGATTCATGAAATATAATCAAAACCGAGTAGAAAACACTTATCCCAATCCATATGGTAAAAATCGCCCAAATTTGAGCTCCATAACTCAAAATATGATAAAATGACCAAGACCTTCGAAATAGAGTACTTAAAATACTGCTCCAGAGGTACCTTTGTGAACACGGTCACCAACCTCGCAATCTCAATTCAAAACATTTCAGCACACATTTTCCCTTTGCGATCGCGGTCATTTCCCCGCGATCGCGATGAAATAATTTCCATTACCCTTCCCAAACTCTTCTAAGACAGCCTGTAGTGTAATAGACATAACTTTTTTGTACGAAACTCCAAATACCAAACGGTTTGATTTTCTGAAAACTAGACACAAAGGGCTACAACTTTCGTTTTTGGACCATCTACAAGTTTCTTATATATAGCACGATATAAGCTTCCAAAGTCGGGTCTGTGACATGAAAATTTTCTTCTACGCGATCGCAAAAAGGCTTCCACAATTCACAGTGCCCAAACAATAATTTGCTCTTCACGAACGCGAGCTGAAGTGCGGGATCGCGATGCATTCCCCTGTGGCCAAAAACCAGGAACTAAAAATGGTCCGAAACCACCCCGAAATTCACCAGAGCCCCTCGGGACCCCAACCGAACATACCAACAAGTCTCAAAACATATTACGGACCTACTCAAGGACATAAATCACACATATTAACATCAAAACCACGAATCCTCAATCAATATCAATCTCTTAAGTTCATAAACTTCTAACTTGAACTAAGCGCCTGATTCAAGCCTAACTAATCCGGAATGAATCCAAATTTTGCATACAAGTTCCAAATGACATATCTAACCTATTCCAACTCCCGCAACAACAATCTTAACATAATAACATCGAAGTCAACTCCCAGTCAAACTTATGAACATTCCAAACCTTCAAATTTCCAACTTTCGTCAAATAGTGTCGAAACCTTCTAGCAACACCCCAAATGCAAATCCGGGCATACGCCCAAGTCCAAAATCGCCATTTGAACCTAACGGTACCATCAAAACTCTGTTTCTGGGTCAAATAGGCTAAGGTCAAACTTGGTCAACTCTTCCAGCTTAAAACTTCAAACATGAAATTCATTCTTTCAAACTAATTACGAATAACCTGAAAAACGAAACCGATGATACACACAAGTCATAATATATCATACGAAGCTACCCATGCCCTCAAACCACCAAGCAAAGTTCAAATGTTCAAAATGACCATTCTGGTCGTTACATAACTTAATTCAGAAGAAAAATTGCAACATGCAGCCAAATACCCACCAGCACAAAAAATACAAATCTCAAGTCGTGGTCTAAACCACTATAACTCTTTCGGGACCCCTTTATACATAACAAAACCATCAAAATAAAATACCTTTAACTTAATCACATTACGGAGGCTGTCAATCCTAGAAGTATAGCCACGAAACACCCATATAGCCTTACCACACCGAAGTAACCGATCATTTCCTTAACTATGTCGATCCAAACCACTACTAAACTAACTCAGTTTCTTCCAATTTCTCCTTGGCTTGCCTTCGAATCAATACCTCGCCTTCCCAACACACAGTGGGCCTCATTCGACACTTATCCCGAGTGATCTCAAACCGCAAGACCGCCTCGCCTCCATACCCATAAGTCACTTTATACTCTCCTCACATATCCAGTAGTACCTCTAACTAATACACCCGTTCTGACTAGATCTTCTGCGAATCCAAAGTTTTTTCTCCCATTTCTCTAACACCTCACCGCAAACCCGATGATAATCACAAAAATTCTCCTAGTAACCTTCACACTCTTATGCAAACTCAATCCTCAACTACACAACAAACCCAAAAATCCTTAAGCATCACACCTAAATCTTGAATCCACTAGAACCATCATTGAGAGTCACCCACTCTAATTCAGCCCTGATTATCAGACCAAACAACTAGTGCTCTGTTAGCACATACACACTCTAAACAAAGCAACCGGATGAATCCTTCCTCTTGTACATCACATCCACCAGAAGTATAAAGCCTGATTCATTCCACAACATTCACCTATCAATAAGGTTAAACGTAGCACACATCCATCAAATCATTCACTCGAATTACGCTTGATGTTTCATTCCCTTAGTCATAACTAATCCACCAACATACGTATAACCATAAATTGCATAGGCACATAACCACGTGACCTATTCATAGACGGTAGGCTCCCCCACTTAGCTTTAAACCACCATCACAATAATCCAGAACCCAAAATGACTCCTCTCTTTCCGTTACCATGATCTCACACTGTTACTCAACCAAATTTCTCATAAGTCCTCGTTGCACTAATCATAACACATCCTGAATTATCAGCCATATCTGCACACTCGACCTCCTGCCAGTCGTACCATTTTCTCTAAGCAATCCTAGCTTACATAGTAAACACATGCATCCCGTTGGATAGAAAGTAGAACCCTTCATAAAAACTTCATCAGAAACCACGCAACCGCTAACCTGCTTATAGGAGATAGCCTACCTGTGTAATTCCATATCGACATCTTCCAACGACATTGCCCTAGTTAAAACCACCATGAAATCAGGAAATCCTCCTAAGCCCACACTCGCCCACCATCTGTAAAAGTCTGTTCATTTCCATTAATACCATCTGAAGATCCAACAATGTGTTCCAGAGATCGAAGCCATGTTGCATCCCAAAACGATAATCAAGTATTCACATTCCTCTACTTTCCAGGCAAACGCTTCCCTTCACATTTAAACTTCCTAAGTACAGGGACCACCAACTCAAACTAAATACACAGAATGAGCATTATGTCCCCCCCCCCCCCCCCCCCCCCCCTCCCCACCTCNCCATTTTAAACATCCAAGATCAGGGGCCCCCCAACCAAAAAAAAAAAAAAAAAAAGGGGATTTTTCCCCCCCCCCCCCCCCCTTCATGTTCCAAATCATACGAAGCTTTCTCAAAGCATGTGACTATCCTACCGCGAAATCCATACAATAAGCTAACCTTCCCACTCCGAGTTAACCATTTTACGAAGCAAACTACTTGACCTCCGCTGCTCATACTCGACATGCTAGCAACTCAACCTCCGCAATACATATCCAATCAATTGCATCTACCACCACCAAAATGTCTCTCCACATAACGATTCATCTCCGTAGCACCCGTACAAATAGAATTCCAGCACTCTAAGCTTTCTCAAGGATCATTTCCCTCAAACTATCAACACTAGAAACACTTATTCAACTCCGAAATCGCAACATACCGTCATCTCTGATAACCGCCCTTTTTGGTACCATTTCACTACGACGTGCCCCAAAGGCAAACAAATAAAGACTATCATACTAACGAGCCCTAAATGCGTTCAAACAAGCACGACAACACCACAACACAAAGAAGTATTCCACAAAGTTTGAAAATATCAAATCTCGCAACCCTGTCAACCAAAGACTGAACATCCATAGTCAAATTGCCTATCCTCTGCTAGGATTAAATGTCGAACCTCTAAATCATGAACCGAATAATCCCCTTCTCGAGTCATTTACAGGCGCGACACATAACTAATCATCCTACCATTTACACCAACACTACGCGATAACAATGCACGAACATCATAATACCATGTGCATAGCCTCGAAACTGTAGACATCACTAACATTGGGCTGAAACGACATAACACCCCTCCACAAGGCGACGATAATAATTCGCCTGCACAGGAAAGGAAAGACATCATGTACCATATCTTTTGCATCTCCACAAATTGTCGGTGCCCAGCTAATATCAAATGCTCGACGTCGCGTAAGAATGAGTAGGAAGGAAATGAAGACATAAGCTTCAATGAAATCAAATCGCACGACGAGGAATCAAGAAGAAAAATTCGCCTTTAGGCAAGCCAACGGTGAACTATCAACTTAATTATTCATTTTAATACTTTTAAAATCATTAATTTTATTGAATAAATAAATTTATGCATTAAAATTATGGATACATAAAATATTAGTAAGATATAAAAATAAAAGGTGACAATATTATGCAAATCCGTAGACATCTGCTAGAAAACTCCAAAATCTGGTGTCACAAGTCCATGAGCATCTACTAGAACAATACAACACTGCTACAACATCTGGTTGGAATATAAAATAGACAGGATAAAATAAATAAATATGATGGAGACTATGTGTGCTGCGGGTCGTAGCATGGAATGCAGCTCACTATAAAGTCCCCTCAGCAGCTGAGCCAATGCGCCAAGATGACCACCTAATGCTCATGCCTCAGTACCTGCACATTCAGTGTAGAAGTATAGCGTGAGTACGTAAATCAACGTGTACCCAGTAAGTATCTAGCCTAACCCTAGAGAAGTAATGACGCGGGTTCGTTATCGAAACTTACTAGTGTTCAAATAAATTATAAATAGATATGAAACACAACAATAATAATGAGGTATGAACTGTAACTAACACAATCTTCCAGCATAATGACAGCATAAATTTCTCAAATCTCGTGTATTATCTCAACAAGCAGAAATTATCAAGGGCTACCTCAACAGGAAAGAAATATCATGTAATTGTCAAGGCTCAATCAAAAGTTAAATCTCGTGGATATTCAAACTCCTAGCGATTTTACGCATGAGTTATGCCGAGTTCGTTCGGCCCGATCCATATAGTCGTGTACATACACTGATGAGGTCGTACGGCCCGACCTATGGATGCATCTCAATATATAATTGTCACGGCATTCGGCTCGATCTGTGGATGCATCTCAATATATATACAGTTGAGGCATTTGGCCCGATCCCTAGGAAGAGAAGAAACTTATCGAATTACGAGTCACGTATTTACAACACAAGGTCAGAGACATAAAGTAAGCATGATATTTACCATCAATCAATTATCACATCAAACAACCCAAGGTATTGAGATTCGATCTAACATGATTCTATCAAGTTTCAATTATAAGTTTTAAATAATAAAACTAACAAATTTAATTCAAGTAATATAACTAGTGCATGGTAAAGTCCTAAGTCTATCCGAACATAAACATGATTCTAGCTACGCACGGACTCTCATCACCTCGTGTGTGTGTAGCCTCCATATCAAGTAGCACATATCAATTACATCACATATTGGGTAGTTTTCCCCTCACAAGGATAGATAGGAGACTTACCGCGATTCGAAATCTGATACCGGGTTACAATTCCTCTCTAACTCCTCAACCAATGTCAAACAATCTGAAACTAATCAAACAATGTTCAAACCAATCATAATACACTCCAAAGACTCTTAATTAATTAGTTTATAACAAATTCCCAACTCCGCTAGAAAATTCAACAAGTCAACCCCGGATTTCGAAAAGTTTCAAAAATAACTTCTAGACATAACACCACAAACTCAAACATATGATTTATTCTAAATTCCATGTCCGATTACATTGTCAAAAGCCAAAAATACAAATTCTGGGTTTTCTTCCAAAACCCCACAATTTTTACAAAATTTCATGTTTAAATCCATATATAATTCGTGTATTTAGCTCATAATAGGTAGGAATCACCTAACACATGATAAATGAAGAAAATGGCACTTAAAAATTGCCCCAAGCTCGGCTCCCATGGAAAAATGAGATAAAATGAACCAAAACTCGTTTTGGCAAACTTATACACTGCCTAATCGACCCTTTCTCCGCGAACGCGGCATGTGCCTCGCGTTCGCAAAGAAAAACTCAGTGCCAGCTCCAATTCCTTCTTCATGAATGTGAGAGCAGGCTCATGAAAGTGTTGCCTTACCAGGCTGTCCATCGCGAACGCGACCTGTCTTTCGCTAACGCGAATGCCATGAATCACAGGCTCAGCTTCTCTTACGCGAATGCGACCAGGCTAACGCGAATGTGGAGCACCACTGCCGTAAAACTTTGCCAACACAACTGTCATATCGCAAACGCGATGAACAAAATACCTCCATCAAATACTTCTTCGCGAACGTGAGCTGTCCTCGTCATTCACGAAGAACAAACTAGAATCAGCAAATGAGATGTAGCAAATTTCCAAACTTATCTGAAGCCATACGGAAACACACCCGAGGCCCAGGGGACCCTGTCCAATCATACCAACTAGTACCAATACCTTATCCAAACTTATCCGAAGGCTCGAAACGCCATGAATAATATCAAAACCAGGAATCGACGATCGAAATCCTTCTTTTAAATTTCAAACATTCAATTTTTGTCAAATCTGAATCATACTTTAACATTCCGGAATGACGTCAAATCTTACGCAGAAGTCACATATCACGATACGAACCTATTCCAAGGCTCGAAATACCAAACAGACACCAATAACACCAAAGTCCACTTCATATAAAACTTGGAAAATTCTAAAATATCCAAAATGCCAATTTTCCACATTAAGTGTCGACTGCTCATGGACCACCCGAATCAACCCAAACACATGCCCAAGTCCGAAACCATCATACAAACCAATTGGAATCTTTAAATCTGGATTTTGAGGTTGTTTACTCAAAAGTCAAACCTTGGTAAACTCTTCCAACTTAAAGCTCCCGAATTGAGAATTTTCCTTACAAATCAACTCCGACCATCTCGAAATTCAAATCTGACTACACGTACAAGTCATAATATATAAAGTGAAGCTACGCAAGGCCTCAAACTGCCAAACGACGCGCTAGATCTCAAAACAACATGTCGGGTCATTATATAAGTCTTTCAAAAACTTGTACCAATGAGCATAGAACAATTATCCAAGGTTTCTCTATTTACAGATAATAAGTGGTGTTTTCTCTTAAAGCCAAAATCAACTCTAAATAAGAATTAAAACTGAATCCAATTCCGAATAGGAATGAAAATCAAAAGAGAATATTATTAGGCCATTGGACCTTTGGATTCACAACATGGGCATGGTCATAACAAACTCTTCCTCCAGCCAAGGGGCCAAATATGTCTTCAAGTAGAGGAACTATTGACAGGCTTCATGCCTGCCAATTTTCTACAAAACACGTACCTATATGCATGCTTAACTACGAAGTTCTCAGGCTTCTCCATATAAATCTACTCATCTAAATCACCATGAAGAAAAGCAGTTTGTACATCCATCTGCTCAACCTCTAAATCTAGACTCGCGGCTAAGCCTAGAACCGCACGAATAGAAGACATCTTCACAATAGGGGTGAAAATTTCATCAAAGTAAACTCCTTTCTTCTGGCCAAAATCTTTAACAACTAACCTCGCCGTGTACCTAGGTGCATAGGTATAGTTATATTTCTTTACTCTGAATATCTATTTGTTTGATAAAGCACTCTTATCTTTCAAAAATTTCACTAACTCATATGTGACATTCTCATGGAGTGACTTCATCTCATCTTCCATGGCTTCTCCATTGATCTTTGTGAGTATCTTGAATGGCTTCATCATAACTCTTAGGTTCTCCCATGTCAATCAAAAATACATACTCAACAGGAGGATAACGCATGGGTTTTTGCTTCTCCCTTGTAGATCTTCTAAGAGAGGTTTTCGGTGCATTCAAAGTAGTTACCTGAGCAGGAATTGGTTGTTGATCAACCACAACTTCATCAACTGGAACATCCATAACAGCTACACCATGATAATTATTTTGATCTTGATCATCGTCTTCATTATTGTCTTGGGTTCCTTCATATGCAATAGGTGCCTTAGCAATAGAAACTGGATCAATATCAACTAAGCTCTCATTACTTTGAAAACCTATCTTCTCAGCTTTGTCAATATGTTCAATAGTCCGGTCTTAGAAGAATATTTCATCACGACTTCTAATAAGTTTATTGTCAACTAGATCATAAAAACGATACCGAAACTCATCTTGACCATAACTGATAAAGATGCACTGCTTAGTTTTTGATATCCAGTTTCGAGCTCTCATATTTATGAACATGCATAGAGTCTTTACACCCAAAAACTATCAGGTGATCATAAGAAACATCTTTGGCAAACCAAACTCTTGTCAGTGACTTCAACATCCAAAGCAACAGCAGAAGACAAATTGATAACATAAGCAACAGTGTTAAATACTTCTGCACAAAATGTATTTGGAAGTTTAGCCTCTGAAAGCAAGAATATAACTCTCTCAACTAGAGTTCTATTCATCCTCTCTACCAAACCACTCAATTGAGGCGTATTGGGTGAAGTTTTCTAATGACGAATTCCTTGTTCTTTGCAATAGTTATCAAAAGGACCACAATATTCACCACCATTGTTAGTACGAATGCATTTTAATTTCTTCCATGTCTGTCTCTCAGTTAAGGCCTTAAATTCCTTAAATACGCCAAGTGCTTGTGTCACGACCCGTTTTACCCTCTGAACGGTCTCGCGACGGCACCTAGTCTCTACGACTAGGTAAGCCTATCAATTTCAGAAGTAAGACAAACAGAAATAGTAATAGTAAAGAAACGATAATACTATGAGCTAGTCGCTCGGCTGCTACAACTTTTACTTTTCCCAAAACCCGGAACATCACAATCACAAGCTTTACACAAGTAAGCTCTATACAATGGAAAATACGAAATGTATATCTGACTATCTACTAAGTCTGTAATGGAGTAGACGGGGACACGTGGGATTCTGCGAACGCGGCAGAATTACCTCGCGGTCTCCAAGAATGCTACTTGGGTACTCCTAGCCAAAGCGCTGTGTACCGGTACCTGGATCTACACATGGGGAAAACATGCGCAGGAAAGGGCGTGAGTACTCCACATTCGTAACTCAGTAAGTGCCAAACCTAACCCCAGTCAAGTAGTAACGAGGTCAGGTTGAGGCTCTATTGAGCTTGAAAACATAATAAGACAGTTATAATTTAACAGTTAAGTAAACAGCAATAATTAACGGAAAATAAAGTAAAACCGGAAAGAATAAAGTGAATAAATCTCAATTCAGCACAACATATAATTCAATGGAAAATCGTCAATGCAATACAGGGGGAAAGCTCCCGGGTCTCGACTCATAGTCCCAATTTAAATATGCAATGCAGTACAGGGGGAAAGCTCCCGGGTCTCGGCCCGTAATCCCAATTTAAATATGTCATGCAAAACAGGGGGAAAGCTCCCGGATCTCGGTCCGTAGTCCCAATTTAAATGTGCTATGTAGTACAGAGGAAAAGCTCCCGGATCTCGGTCCGTAGTGCCAATTTAAATATGCAATGCAGTACAGGGGGGAAGCTCCCGGATCTCGGTCCGTAGTCCCAATTTAAATATGTAGTGCAAGATGTATACCGGATGCAGCGTAATTCAATAGTTTAGGAAAAACAGTAGGCAATATAGAGTAAAATAATTCATCAAGGTTCAAATAGTAGTAGTGAGTGGAAAATCAGGTAAAATCGGTTGACATGTTTAAATCTTAAGTTGCTACTCAGTTTAAAACGATCACAATAATAATAGAATTCAAAATGAGGTATGACAAAGAAAGAACAAAAGAAAACCAGTAAAAATAACCCATGCACGCACACGTCACCTCACGTACACGGGGTTTTTTATAGTGAAAGTCAGTTAAAATGCCTAAGGGAAAATCCCCAACACAGAGTTAGAAAAGCCATTTACCTTGACTGCGCTACTCAACCAAATATCAAGCTCTTGCCACGAGTATCCGACTCCGGGTGGCCCAAATCTATTCAATTTGATTGCATAGTGTAAATATCATTTCAAGGAAACAAAAATAGCTAAGAAATTCGAAGCTAATACGCGAAATTAGGAAATTCGCCCAAAAAGTCCCACGGGCCCACGTCTCGGAATCGGGTAAAAGTTATATTTTCCGAACACCCTTTCACTCACGAACTCACCCGAACAAGAATCATCAAAATCCGATGCCAAAATCTCCCTAAATCCTCATATTTTTACTTAGGGAAGTTTCATCAAGTTTTCATGGTTTTTCACCCATATTTGTTAATTAAACTAAGGAAAACGATGGGGATTAATGGTCTAACAATGAATTAGGATTAGAAAACGTTACCTATGATCCTTCTCTTCAAATCCCACTGAAAATTGCCAATTCCCGAGCTCTCAAACGATTTTGGACTTATGAATTTCCAACCCTCGGATTTTGGAATAAACAAGACAGGGATCTCGCACCTACGGTCCCTTTAACCTCACCTGTGGTACCGCAGTTGCAGAAGTCACTTAAGGATGCCTGGGGCTGCACCTGCGGTCGTCTGGTCGCACATGCGGTCCCGCCCCTGCGGAACCCAGGTCGCACCTGCGACCACTGGCTACCCCACCCAAAATCGCACCTGCGAACAAGGCCACCGCACCTGCGTGTACGCACCTGCAGAAAAACCATCGCATGTGCGAAACACCATAAGCAGGTCTGGTTCAGCAATTCATTAGAGTTCCGAACTCACCCGTTGGGCATCCGAAACAACCCTGAGGCCCCCGGGACCTCAACCAAACTTACCAACTGACCCAAATACCTTATTCAAACTTGGTCGGGCCTTAAAAACACATCCCATAACATCAAAATCATCAATTATGCATAGATTCACGCCTAAGAACTTAGGAATTTTCAAGAATTCACATTCGACGCCGAAACACGTCAAAACTCGTCCGAATGACCTCAAATTTTGCACACAGGTCATAAATGACATTCCGGACCTGCTGTCGCTTTCGAAATTCCATTCTGAGTCCGATATCAAAATCTCACCTATCGGCCGAAATCGCCGAAATTCTAACTTTCGCCAATTCAAGCCTAAATCTACACCCGACCTCGAAAACACATTCCGAACATGCTCCTAATCCCGAAATCACTCAACGGAGCTAATGGAGTCGACGGAATTCCGTTCCGGGTCCGTCTTCACACAGCTCTAGCTACGGCCCAATTTCTAAGGTTAAAATTTACCTTAAAGGACTATATGACAAAAATCACTCCGAATTTCACCACTAAACGCTCCGACAAGTTCCAATAACATAAATAGACCTGGGAGGAGCAGTTATTAGGGAATTGGGGCGCTAACTGTCAAAACGACCGACTGGGTCGTTACAGCTTGATCTTTGGATTTCAAAGGATACACCTAGAGATTGCGAGAATGATCATAAACGAAGGTCACAAAGTAAAGTTCACCACCTTTTGAACCTACTTTAAAAGAATCACACAAATCAGAGTGTACTAGCTCTAATAATTCAGGCTTTTTTGAAGAATGATGACTATGAAAGGAAACCATTTTCTGTTTGCCATCTAAACAATGGACACACCATTTCAGCTTTTCTTGTTTCACTCCAAAAAGAAAACTTTTCTCAGCCAAACACGTAATCCCTTTTTCGCTCATATGACTCAATCTTTTGTGCCACAATTTTGATAAAGTGTTACTTTCTACCATATGTATGGAGTCATTAAGAATAGAGCCTTATGTCACATATAAATGAGAAGACTTGACCCTTCGAGCCACTACTAATGAGCCTTTGGTGAGCTTCCATTGGCCACTAAAGAGGACATTATAGTAATCTTCATCATCTAATCTTCCTGAAGAGATCAAATTGAAAGGAAAGTCTAGAGCATGTTTGACATTATGAAGAACTAATGTTGAACTATTATTAATTTTCAAACAAAATGTGCTAACACCCAAACACCTTAACTTCACTAGCATTGCACATCTTTAACGCTCCAGAATTAATAAGAGTATAAGATGAGAAAAAGTCTTTTCTTGGTATGACATGTGAGGTAGCTTCAGAATCTACTATCCAACTCGTCTCATGGGATACTAAATTGATGACATTTTCATCATAAGCAAAAAGAAGTTCATCTCGAACAATAGCAGCAACAATGTTCTCGTTATTTTTAACTTTCTTTCCTTCTCTAGTGTCTTGCTTCACCTTGTGGCAAAACCTTTTTATATGTCCTTTCTTGCCACAATCGTAATACTGTGGTATTTGAACCTTGACTTACTTTTGCTTTTACCTCTATTTCTCGAACTCTTGTTCTATCTCTCCTCCGGTCTTCTGTAACCAAGATATATGCTTGTGAATATGAACCCTGAGATTTTCACCTTAATTCCTCGTTCAACACACCACTATTGTCATATTCCATTGCACCTTACCACCAGGAACTGAATTTGTCAAAACAAACAAGAAGAATTTCCCAAGATTCTGGCAGAGTATTAAGAAGCCAAAGTCATTGTATCTCATCATCAAAATGAACTCCCATTCCATACAGCTGATCAAGGACACCTTGAAAATCATTTATGTAATCAAGGATTGGACTTCTCTCCTTTTATTTAAAGTTCATCAATTGTTTTAGTAGGAACAACTTGTTGTTCCCAATTTTTGAAGCATAAAGAGTCTAGTTTTTCCCACAATGATCTCGCATGTGTCTCATTCACAATATGGTTGCGAACATTGTCTTCAACCCATTGTCGTATATATCCACATACTTGATGGTGCTCGAAATTCCAATTTTCATCTTATATAGTCTCGGGTGAAGAGCTGCAAAAACTGGTAGATGCATCTTCTTCATAAACGACAAATCTTTCATCTTGCTTCTCTAAATATTATAATTGCTCCCATTTGAACATACCATCTTGCTCATATTTGCTTCAATTTCATAAAAATACGAATAAATAACCTAGGCACTGATACCATTGTTATGTCGAAGAAGAGACAAACCCGAAAATAAGAAGATAAATAATATCAAATTTTAACGTGGAAACCCCTTCAAATCGAAGGTAAATACCACGGGATCACAAAGATCCAAAAAACCTCCACAATAACAATAAGAGGGTTATAAAAGTTCTCCAAATTGACTACAAAATAAGTATAAAACACGGAGCAACAAGAGCAACTAGAGCAACAACAAATCAATTGAAGAAAGAGAAAAGGTCACAATAACGGAGCTGGTGTTCAGAGCTCGAAATCAGATGCTACAGGCTCTCAAATCCAATCCTTACCGTTCAAATCAGATACCAAGCTGTTACGAACACTCAGCCAAAATTTTAGCCCGATCCAACGGTTAACGAATTGAAAAATGTTATTTGAAGTTGGTTGGTCGGAACAAAAATTCACAGCAAACCAAACACTTTTTCTTTGTTCTCTCTTGATGAAAGTTCTCTCAAGAATCACTCTTATGTGCTTAAGCCTTTCAAAGACTTGTACCAATGAATATAGAATAATTTTTCAAGGTTGCTCTATTTATAAATAATGAGTGATGTTTTCTCTTAAAGCCAAAACCAACTATAATTAGGAATAAAAGTCGGATCCAATTTCGAATAAGAATGAAAACCAAAAAAAAATATAGTATTAGGCCATAAGACTTTTGGCTGAACAACATGAGCGAGGGCCAACACCTGTGCGATCTACTTTTTATATTGTTTATCCCTTTATTATCTAAGGTAGCACATTTAACCGTTAATTTATCAAAAGTTGCAAAATTAGCCCAACAATAACCAAGCTAATCTTGAGAATTTGGATAATGTTCTAACTGCATGCCCCGATCTGACGAATTTCGTCATCAACTCTTTTAGCCGAAATAATTAATTTTGTAAAGGGCATACATCTAATAAACATATTACTCCCTCCTATCATTTTTACTTATCCACGGTTGACTTTACAAATTTCTTAAGAAATAATAAATAAAATGCATAATTTATTATAGCGCCCAATTAATTGATGTCTAAGGGTAAAACAGAAAAAATAAATTATTTTCTCTTGATATGCGAAAATAGGCAAGTAAGAGTGAAAATTTCTTTTAGAATGGTGGACAAGTTAAAATGAACGGAGGGAGTATCTATATTATATTAAAAGAAGGTAGTGAAGCATGTGGTGAAGCCAAGTGACAAGCTAAAAAAAGTCACTTGACAATTTTAAGACAACAGTAACAATTTAAATTATAAATGAAAACGTAATTAATGAAAATAGTAGTTAATAAAAATTGTTTTTACTTATGATACAAATCTTTGTTATATTATTAAATATAGATTTCAATCTGGAAATTAAATAACTTATAGTAGTATAATTTAGTTAACCTTTTTAGGTAAAATTATGGTAGGGACGAATTATGCAAGGGATGAATTAATTAAATAATTGAACAAGCTTTGTAACTGATCTTATTTTGATACAATATATATTGCTGTAGGTATTTTTAATTAAAATTTTGTGTATAATTTAATTATGGTAGGTACCTTTTTTGAGAAAGAATCAATTAAATTTTTGATTTGTATCTTACACATTAATTTTAAGTTGAAACAATAATTCTACAAGATTCCCATAGAGGAACTGCTTCCTGCGTCTGCGGCCGTTGCAGCTAAACTAACGGAGGAAGGAGGAGGGGAGGGGGGGGGACATCAAATGGATTTTTGTTAACACAGAACTGGAAGAGGTTCGATTCCTCTTTGATGTTGTTAAGCCAAGAGCGCAAAGCGCATGCGCGAAATGAGAGCTAGAGGAATGGGAAGACAAGAGAATGCCCGGGTACTCCATCTACCAAAAGAAATGATTGAAATAGAGCGAAGAATGGAAAGGCAGGCTGCGAAGGCGCTGACTCAAAGGCTGATAGGATTGAACTCAAAGGGAAAAGGAAATAGGCTAAGCAAGAGGATTTACCATCGATCGTGAAAGACGAAGTGACTCACCAAGAGCATTGCCCATCAGGGGCTGGCTTTTNTCATATTCATGGAATACGATTCACTTTCAAGATGCCTTGGTGGTGAAATGGTAGACACGCGAGACTCAAAATCTCGTGCTAAATAGCGTGGAGGTTCGAGTCCTCTTCAAGGCATAATATTGAGAATGCTCATTGGCTAAAAGCCGGAGTAGTTGATCCAGTAGTTCTAAATATAGATAGAAGAATCCCGAAATGCCAATCCTCCTAGTTTGAAAGAGAAAAAGAGTGGAGATGTGCGAAAAAAGATCACTCCTAACTAACCAGTCAAGTGAAAGGAGCCCTCTTACCCACTCCCCTTACCCCCCATTGCTAGGAGCCTCGCCCTCTTGACTTGATATGTCAAGAAGACTACAACCGATAGTGGATCACCTTTTGCTTAAAGACGAGAGGCAGGGATGTAATTTCAAAGAGGCTCGACCGGACCCAAGAACCGGACAGAAGACAGGCCCCACTGTGATACCTCGTGCAAGTTCTAGTTAATGACCTGAAAGAAGTCACTAGCTTCTTGCTATCGAGCGTGCCTTAGCCTTAGTTTACAAGGAAGCTTTGTCGTACTTAGAAAAGGATGGTTCTAAAGTAGGTGTCAAGCTGAGAAAGGAGAATTTTTGAATTCAAGAAAAGAAAGGCATTGCCCAATACATTTTTTGTACTGACCTTATTTGGGTACCATATACATTACTGCATGTATCTTTAATCAAATTTTGTGTATAATTCAGTTATGGTAGGTATCCTTTTTAGAGAAAGAATTAATTAAGTTTTCGTTTTGTCTCTTACACATTAATTTTAAGTTGAAGTAATAATTCTTTATTTAGTACAAACTTTGTATCTGACATTATTCGTGAACAATATACATTATTATAGGTATCTTAATTAAATTTTATGTATATGATATGTATCCTTTTTTGAGAAAGAATTAATTAAATTTTCGTTTGTACTTATATTTATATTATATTAAAGGAAATAGTATTAATAATGAACAAGAAGACAAAGGAAAAAGACAAGAAAACTTAAAGCTTGGTGGTTAACAAAAAAAGGAAGGTTGAAAATTCAAAGAAGCCCAAAGCTAAAAAAATAAAGATATGTATCTTTTCTTGATCGCACTCTCTCTTACACATTGATTTACTTATACCTTTTTAAAAATTTAGGATTTCAGATACCTACAATAGTTTTTTCTTAAAAATCTTTATTTAAGCAACTTTTGCTTAGGATTTGCTTCTATACATTGCTTAGGGCTTACCTTCTGTATAAACTACCGCAATATATGGTTCCAAATTATAATTATATCAGCAGATTAATAATGTCCGAAATAAGTTAGAATTTGAAGGTTCGTGTTGTTAGATTATGGAACGTTCCAAACCACGAGAAACCAGAAAATTGTAACTCAACTGAATTAATTATTCAAGATGAGAAGGTGCATTTTTTTTACCTGCTATTATTTTTTCATGTCTTTTGAGTTGTGATGTAGTTTCTTCAAGTTATGCACCTTACTAACTTAAATTTCTTTTCGAATTTTTGTTTTAGGGAGATCAAATTCGAACAACTATTGGAAGAGCTATTACGCATATTTTCAAAATAAAATACATGAAATGGGATTGTATGTTATGAAAAACTTTGTGATTGGACCAGACAATCTGATAATTAAGACCAACAAGCATAAATTGAAATTGACGTTTTCTCATAGGACGAGTGTGGATGAAATAAATGATCCACAGTTTAGTTTGAATGTCTTCAACTTTAGACCTCATGAGCATTTCACAAATCAACTTGAGGATGATGAGAATGAACTATTCGGTAATAGTTTTACCTTTCGCCTTTTTTTTTCGTTGAATATTTTATCAACTTATTCATAACTATTTATTTAAATGTGGCAGATGTCATAGGAGAAGTTATTGGTAATGGTAACATAGAACGTACAATCAAGGTGGTAAAACAAGTACCTTTATTAACTTGGAGTGTGAGGATCATGAGTACGCTTGCAACCATGAATTGAATTAGTTATAGATTCAATTACTAGTATTGTCTCATTATTAATATGTGTATTTTACATATAGAAGAAATAATTCAGCAACATTTTGGGGAGAAATTGGAGATGAAATCTTGCCTCACCTGGAGTCTTGGATGGATCAGTCAATTAACATGTCATAGTGGTTATGCAGCTAATAAAAACTCGCAAATTTCAAAGATTCAAATTGTACTATTTGAATTTGACTTCTATTTGTGTTTTTGTATTTTTAAAGTAAAGTTAATTTTATATGTAGACAAATATTTTGTGTGTAATACTTGGCATTTTCGGAGCTTTGGATTAATCCTGACCTTTCACAAGTTGCTGAATTTATATCCAGGTATTTTATATATAATATTAAATTTATATAGGTACTACATAATTTTTTAGCATATTTAGAGCTAATACAAACTTGCTTAAATGCATGTTAGGAAGTGGGCGTGAAGTTAACTCTGAGAGGATTAGTCAAACAACTTCCCAATGTAGTTATTCTATTTCTGAAGAACTAGTCGTTGGAATAGTGAAAGTTAAAAATATTGGAGAATTAATTGATTGCTTGCAGGTAAGTAAACTATTCTTTAGACAAACCATGACTAACAAAATAGATCTATCATCTTATAAATATGACAGACATATAAATATAGATATCCACAACTGGATCAGTTAAAATCACAATCACTTTTCTTTCCTTACAAATTACAATGTATGATAAGAGAAGAAGATACTATTTTCTCAACCATATCAGTCAAAGTGGTATAAAGACCGTAAAAGTTATGTTTTAGATCTATGGACTTCTTTAACGGTAATGCCTCAATAGAATACGAAAAAGAAAAGTTGAATGCATGTAGTTTCTTATCTCTACTTCATTGCATTTAGAAAAATAATCAAGACATTAAGTCAGTTGGTAAACTAATAAAAAATCACATGTCAGTGTGACAATTTAAATAACGAGTAATACAATAACTATAAGCAAAGAATAAAAAGAGAAAAAAATGTAGAAGGATAACATATTTGAACTTGAGATGTAAAACCAAGCTTTAGTAAGAATTTTATTAAAATAATTTGATTTAATATGCTCAACTAAGATAGATCACTACGTGGCATGTTTAGTATCCTTTAATATTGATCGCGAGTGAAATGCAAGTAATAAAATTAAGAGATTATGTTGTTACAGATTTAAAAAGAAAAAGAAAATAATTATCCACTACGAAATTTGAAAAGAGATTGCATGTCATCTTCTTTCTTAATATCGAAGAATTATCTATAATTTTTATGTGAAAGTTTAAATGTTAAGATTATTTGCACGTAACCTAAATAATTCAAATCATAATTTGACATTTTTTATGCTCGTGCATCGCGCAAGTATTAATACTAGTTTGTACAAAAGAAAGAGTTCTATAGCATAAATATACACTTCTAGTCAGGGCGCCACCCGCAAGCCTCGGTAGAAATTATATGTATATATATATGTATTTATATGCCTAAAATCAGCTAAATAAAACGGTGCCACAATGTCATTCTTAAGGGGAGGGATCGAACCAGCGTTGTGACAACTTTATGATTTTTTGACTTTTTTTTTTGGGTTTCTCATCCGATATTCGGTCCCCGTATTGGAGCCCGACTATATTCGGATTCGCGCCGCGTAGGGTCCCATTCGAGGGGAAGCGCTCCCTACCAAGAATTTTTCTATACCCAAGGCTCGAACCCGAGACCTCTGGTTAAGAAAAGTGCAGATACACCACATCATTTGGTGCTATGATTTTTTGACTTGTTACATAAGATAGACAATAATTTGATTACAATTACGAAAGTAACATAAACTACACTTCACTGTTTTCTTTCTTTGTTTAATTTTAATTTAAGTTAATCAATACTCCTTCATATTTATTAGTAGGAATATCAAGGTAGTTCATGATCGTTATTATCAATATATATTCTCTTAGAATTAATATAAATATTAGGAAATTTAATATGAAAGGTATTATAATTGTGTTACATAGTTTAAATAAGAAAACTATTTATATAAGCTTATTGGAACTTAAAGTTGGGACTTTCTACTCAAATAAAAAAGATTTCTATACTTTTAGTTAATCTTAAAATTCTAATTATAAAAAAAAAAATAACTTTATTCAATATGAAATTTATTTTAAAGGATAAAAAGTCCACCAACATTTTGCAAAACACACACACACACACACTATATATATATATATATATATATATATATATATATATATATATATATATAATAAGTTTCTTCTCCCAAGAATCTTCTTTCCCATTAGAACGAAACTCCTTATTGCGTCGAGTTGTCATAATTAGTACATTTTTCGTTTGATTGAGCATGTATATATTGAAAGACAAATAATTCGAGAGGAAATTAAATATTTACTCTCTTTGGACCGTATAAATATACTTTATTCAGATTTGTAATTGAGAACATGTCTATATTCAAAGTAATACGACACCCATAACATTTAAATCATAGATCCACCTACTTCTAGATAAAGGCAAATCCCGAGATACATTTGGATAATGTACTCTGTATAAGAAGTTAGAATAACCCAATTCCACTCATCAAAGATTCGTTACAAAAAGACAGGGGTTTGGGCGGGGGACAGTCCTTATGACTAATGACCAAATATTGCGTTATGTACTCTTAAATGTAGGGTATGACAGTGTGCGATAGGCACTTATGATTCGATCCTTTTTCGAACTCTGCGTATAACGGAAGTTGATTGCATTAGGCCGGCACTCCTAAAAGCTTTGACTCCTTATAAAAACTTGAGTCACTTATCTTGACTTTGCAATAATATTAGTAGTACAATTGCTTGGACACGTCATTAAAGCTCGCCCAATCATTAGGACCATCCTTGAAACATGAGGAATTAGAACACCTCTAATTGCGGAGGAACGAGACAAAATTATTCACAGCCACCACTTCTAAAAAATTTATACTATTTCCAAACTTTTACAATACCTTTTTTCTCCCTTTTTTTTGGAGGGGGATGATAATAAAAGTAAAAGGGTCAATTATTGGTATGGTTCTATTCTTCCATGCGGCAATCATTGTTAAACATGCCGGGCTGATTGTAGCAGAATAATACTACATACATACTGTATGTTTTAAATGTATAGATGACACTGTAATCCTTTCTATAAGTTTGACATCTCTTATATACTTGACCAGACTGTTTCATCCTTAATGACATCGTATACTAAGTAGAAATAAGATAACACGCTAAAAACAAGAAGATCTTAAAGGTAATTTTTGTCTCTTTATTATGAAAAACTTTTTTCAAACTCTGTGCGCTTCAAGTAAAACAAAGGAAGTGAATGATTCACTGAAGAACCTTTTGTATGAAAGATACTAGTAATTAATCTAAAAGAGAGCAAAGCCAGGCCAATCAGCATCATTCACAGGTCGTCGGGGCGATGACTCGTGTGATGAAAGTGAGTCATGAAAAGGAGAAACAGACTTTCGGCTCGACACAGACCACCGTGAAACTCTCTCCAGATCCGACATGTAATCGGGTTCGGATCCACCCTTCTGGTTCTTCTTCTTCTTCTCCGTTACTCGCATCAGCAAGGGAGACGGGAAGCACCCATCTGAAACAACTCCCATAGCGGGTCGAGTCAGCAAATTCTGCACGTCAAGACGGTGCCTCTCGGAGCGTATTCGCGGAGCTGAACGGAAGGATCGGATTCGGGGCTCCACAACTGGTGACTGGAAATTGAACCCAGCTGCCGGTGGAGGTCTCAGCTTACGCGGGGTTTCTGGAAATGAACGGCTCACATTCTTTTCTTGTTTGGCTAGTGGACGGTGGAGATCTGTTGTTATTGGTTCGTGTGAATGTGGGAGCTTGGGTACTCCGGGTCGGATTTCCCATTTGAATGGAATTGCTCCAGGCTTTACAAATGAATCATCCATCTTTATCCCTTTTGAAAAATAGACTGAAACTTTCACTTACATTTTCCTCCCAATGCATATATGTAGGTGGAGAAGAAATTCAAAGGAAGACTATTAATCTAAAAGACTAAAAATCATGATCAAAGGCGTAACGAGTGGGACTTGGTGGACTTTGTGGAGATTTCAAATTATTGCATGTCATGTATTGAAAAATGGAGATTAATAAATTTTGACACTATTCGTATAATTTAAAATATTGTACGTAATGAGTTAAATTATTATTTTCGTCAGGTGATTAAATAATTTTTATCGATAAATTTACATATAATTACCTTGGTAAAAGATTTGATGGTATAAATATTTTGGGTAATTATAAACGCCATTCATTCACTTATTTGGTATAAATACCGAGTGCAATAATAATATCTTAGCATGCTTTTTTTTAACTTTTTCTTTGGAGCTCTTCACTTTTGTTCCCTTAGTGGCTCGAACCAACCATTTTAAGGTTGGAGGTGAATAATGCTTACCACTTAAACGTCGCTCTCTTGTCCACGTATACATGTTCAATTTCACCAAAATCCAGGGGATCATATCAATCTTATATTTTAAACGTATAATACATTATCTGTTTTCATTGCTTGTTCACTTTTGATTTGATAGGAATATTAAGAAAGTTGTTGAATATATGAATTGTTTGTTGCAAAGCATATGGTCATGTATTGAATTTATGTTCTTAGAGGTGTTGAATACCAAGAAAAGTTTTCAGAAATTTAAACTTGGATCTTTTTAAGATTTGGTGACATTTAGAATGTATTAGAACTGTCACGACCCAAATTTACCTTCGTTGGGTACCGTGATGGCACCTAGTCTTAGGGACTAGGTAAGCCTAACATTTAACCACAATAACAATAATAAAAGGACTTTAGCAATCTCGATAATAGAAATCTTGATTGAGTTTACATTTTCCCCAAAACCCGGTAAGTACAAGTCATAAGCTCTATGAAATCTTTCTACCGAATCTAAATACAACTGTCTAGGAATAATAAGTACAGTTAAAATAAACAGGAAGGTGACTCCGAAGCCTGCGAATGCAACAGCAGGTTTACCTTGAGTCTCCTCGTCAATGAACTCGCACAGCTACTAACAATAGATACCTGGATCCGCACACAAAAATGCGCAGAAGTGTAGTATGAGCACACCACAGCGGTGCCCAGTAAGTATCAAGACTAACCTCGGTGGAGTAGTGACGAGGACTAGTCAAGACACCACTGGTCTATCAAGTAAAAAGGCATAAATATAAGAATGACCGAAACATAATATCAATCTAAAGAATTTTTCGATATAATTAACGGTACGATAGAGTAATACGGAAGAAAATTCAGCAAATAGATCAACGGACAACATAATAGAAATACGCAAAGAGAATGGAAAGAACGCAAGCCAAATGTCGGGAATCACATCCCAATAAAACACTAGCAACTCAACACTGCATCAATTTATTCACATCAGGCCTTAGCCAATAAACTCAATAAAGCTGGCCAAACCTTCGAATAAAAACCTTTAAGTCGTGAGTTTATTTCGAAATCTTTAAAGATATAATCATTACGGAATAGAGAAATCTTCTCTGAAATATACCTTTTCTGAATGTATATATATATATATATATATATATATATATTCATAAAGAGGAATCTTTAAAGCATAGTTTCTTCAAAATATGTGGTATTCAAATATGCTTTCCCAAATACTGCTCTTTCAAATATCATTTTTCTGCAAGACAAATACTTTTCAAATATACTTTCGAAATAGAAGTCCTTCATACATAACTTTTCCTGGAGAAAAGGAATGCCAAGCACAAAGAGAAACAGCATAACGAGGGGAAAACAAGGCAATTATAGCAACGATTCTATATATTCAAGTTCACAACCAAGGAAACCAAATCACTCCGGCAAGGGAAAACAGCTATAACCAATCTCACTTAGACAATTAGCTTCACGGAATAAACTCGACTTGAACAATGCTTAGGGATAGGCAACACCAAGGAATTACCATCAACATGAACGATTATCGACCAAACCTAAGTAGCACTTAAGGTAAAATCATAGAAATCACAATGTACGACTCACGGGCATGCTTGACATCAACGTATAGATATTCCAATTACTGCTAAACAATTATAGGACAAGTAATACAAGTTCTAGTCAATTAGGCAGTTTATGAAGAAAATATAGCATGCTAGTAAAGGAGGTAAAATACTCGGTTAAGTCAATTAAGATCAAGTAGCCAACGAAGGAATCCAAAAGCAAGTAATTCTAATTTAAATAGGAAAGGATGGAATTAACAACCAAGGATTCAAATGTAACAATTTTAACTCATTCACAGGTATCATAAGAACCTACGAATCCTAAAAGGCCAATCTATTAGCAAATAAGTCCGAGTACACACTCGTCACCTCGCATACACAGACTAGAATCAACAAAGAAGACTCACACCTAGGGGGTAGTTCCCCCGCACAAGGTTAGGCAAGATACTTACCTCAAAGACGACAACCGGATACTCAAAGTAGACTTCTCGGGCAGAAAGGCCTCTGGACGGCTCAAAATCAACTAAAACAACTTTAAAATACATATAAAACGTATAAGGAATTATTCTGAATAATAAAGTTTCAATCTTTACTAATTTATAAAAATCGACCCAAAAGTCGACCCCCAGGCCCGCACCTCGAAACCCGATAAATTTTACAAATTTCGATTACCCATTCCGATATGAATTCACCCATACTAAATTTATCAATTTCCGATGTTATTTGGTCTTTAAAATCATGAAATTTCATCTTAGAAGTTTTCTTTCAAAACTCACAATTCCCTCAACCCAAAACACAAATTAAATGATAAAAACAAGAACTAATTCATGGAATATAATTAATTATAGTGGAATAAAACTTACCCATTCGATTTGTGTGAAAAACCCTCAAAGAATCGCCCAAAACCGAGTTCTAGAAGTCAAAATATGTTTAAAATGGTGAAACCCCGATTTTGGGAACTTATATTCTGCCCAGGTATTTTGTTCATTGCGATCGCGGACAAAACAATGTAATCGCATAGAGGAAAAGTTGACACTGACCAAAACATGCTATGTGATCACAGACACAAGGATGCGATCACATAATAGAAAAATATTGCAGGCCAATTTGCACTGTGCGTTCGCGACAATGAGAATGCAAACGCGTAGAAGGGGGGGATGTAGGCTTCCGCGATCGCGGATGAAGCTGTGCGATCGCAGTGAAGGAAAAGAAGCTGGGGCCCAAGGTAACACTATGCGATTGCGATTGCCACTATGCGATCGCATAGAAGGAAAGCTGGAGGAGTCGGTATAGTACTATGCGATCGCGGCTCCTCCTGTGCGATCGCATAGAAGGAAACCAGATGACAGGTTCAGCAGTTCAAAAATGAGGAAAAAGGACCCGAAACCTATCTGAAACACGCCTGAGGCCCCCAGGACCCCGTCCAACCACACACACAAGTCATTTAACCTAACACGGACTCGCTCGAGGTTTCAAAACACATAAAACAACACTAAAACAACGAATCAAACCAAAAATCAAACTTAGGAATTTTCAAAACTTCAAATATCAAGACTCGCGTTGAAACCTATCAATTCAACCCGGATTAACGTGAAAATTTTCAGACAAGTCCCAAATGACACAAATGGACCTACAGCCACTCTCGGAATTCCATTCCGAGCCCGATATCAAAATCTCACCTCTCGGCCGAAATCGCCGAAATTTTAACTTTCGCCAAAATACCTCAAATCACTCTACGGACTTCCAAAACAATTTCCGGACACGCGCCTAAGTCCAAAATATTCATACGAAGTTGTCGACATTAACCAAAACTCATTCCAAGTCCGTTTACACAAAAGTCAAACCTCCGGTCAACTTTCATCACTTAAGCTTCTAAAACTGAAATCTTTCTCCCAATTCGACTCCGGATTATCCGGTAACTGAATCTAACCACGCACACAGGTCGATATACACAAGGTGAGGCTGCTTATGACCTTACACCCCCGAACGGAGCTTAAATTCACAAAACGACCGGTTGGGTCGTTACATTCTCCCCCTCTTAAAACAAACGTTTGTCCTCGAACGTGCCAAGTTTCACCTTGAACTCATCCAATCACTGATCGTACACTTCTAACACATACTCGTGGGTGATCCCACATCACCCCAACTCACATAAGCCTGATGAAACAATCAACTGCAATATAGTCTTCACATCACCACCGATAAGCCTCATACCTCACTTTCTCACCTTCTACTCATTTCTCAAAAGACCCGATTCTAAATCCATATCCGGAATTAGACTCAACCAACTGCATCAACTCAACAGCCATAAGGCACGAACACACAATATAGCTCATCACCCATAGGCTCAAATAGCACTTTTGATCACAATAACTGCCCGAAATCAACTCAACATTGGCAGTTGGCCCCACGTATGGAGGAACTCTATTTCCAAACCCCATAATACTGATAATGATTAAATGAACACGAAGACTTCATTATTAAACATCTGAATCACCAAGCCTCAACTAACACCACCGTTCAAACATCTCGCAAACTAAACTAAGGAAACGCATAACGAAATGACTGAATATGAAAATGGAAGCATATAAAGGATCTATCAAGCAAAAGCCCATAGGCACAAGTCTCTATCACTACTGACCTGCCAAAAGCAATATAACAAGGAGGAAACAAAGCATATGAACACATCACAAAGATTCCCTCCTGATACGGATTTCTACCCGGTCTAAATATATCGAATCACAAATATCACGAGGACCTCACCCTCAACTCGGAATCACATACCGAAAATATATCATACCAATAGAAATTTCCCCCATTAACTCATCTCAGCTGATAAAAGTCATAATACTGACTGAACTTACATCTCGATGGAATATCAAATCACAGCTCGTAAACAAAATACTCAGGAAAAATCATATAAAGCTCACCATAATGAAAAAGGACTCACCTCTAGTTTCACCACTAGCAAGGATGAATGAGACAACGATAGACACGGACTACTACTCATAGAATCTCCCAACAGGAGCAAACACAAAAACATAGTGCAAAACATGAAACTCACTCATAAATGAAACAACAAATAAGGGAAACTCGTCCTGACCAACAGGACTATAGTGAGACACAATTGGTGCCCCTCTGTAACACATCAAAACATACATGTGTGATAATACCTAGCACAACGGCCTCCAGCCTACTATATGAGACACATCAACGGGTCGGGTCTCCCCCTCTCGGGCGCCCTTTACTCACCTGAATACCCTGCTATAACACACCTACCTGAATCCTGGAACAATCTCTCACCATGTGGCTAACATCTCCACACTGAAAACAATCTCTCTGCCGACGTGGCTGTGGAAAACATACAATACGGATCCTCTGAGACCCATGAGTACCTGAAAAGCCCCCATGCGAAGCTGGTAATGCAAACTGAACTGGTTGACCCAAAATTCTCTACCATGACGTACCTTGGTTCCATAATAAGGAACAATAGATTACTCCGGTCTACGAGGACTCCTCACCTCCCAAAACTCTCTCTCCTGATCTCGTTTGTCCTCTCGCTCCCGGTCCCACATGCTCCCTAACCGGCGAGCGATCCCTACTACCTGCTGAAACGAGGCATCCTACTCTAATTCTCGAGTCCCGTTGAACTGAATATCATGTCTGAATCTCTCAATGACTCTACAGACTCATCTCCTAACTGAAGCAACCAAGCGAAGTGCATGTCGGGCCAACTCACTGACTCTAACGACATACTCCAATAGTGACATAGCGCCTTGATGCAACTTCTCAAACTCCACGCGTCGTACATCCCGAAGGAACTGAGGTACAACCTCCCTCGAAACATTTCCGAAAACTGAATTCATGCTAGTGAAGTTAACTCGGCCAGGTTACCCCAACTCATATGCCTCCACCACTAATCAACCCACTACTCTGAACTTGGGACGTGGCAAAAACAATCCCTCTCGTCTCCACAACACCCGAAGTGCGAAGAATATAGTGACCCCTCCCCAGGAAACCCGGGGCACCATCTGCCGCCAATCCATTGAAAGGTATGAGGGTGGTACTCCATGTACCTCTCAAGTCCAAGGTATTCTCCCTCCGATGTTACTGCCTTAACCACGGGTTGAACTGAAACCACACGTCGTGTTGTCATGACAACTGGAACCTGACCAACATGATCTCATTGCTCTGGAGTGTAGATGGTGGGAGCCTAAACTCCTCCCCTGAACTGTGAAGCAACTATTGCACAAAAATCAACTCAGCCTGAGTCAATGTGCCAATTATACTCAAAAACTATGCCCAGGCCTCCTGAAGTTCGGGGTAGCAACAGGCACCCCCAGTACCGATCCCCCACTAGAACTATTGCGGATCCTCAACGGCTGCTCTGGTAGGCATCTTAACTGCGGCACGTGCTCCTCGTCAGCCTCTGTATCTAACCATTGTGACTTTTGCTTTGGGGTAACATCATCAGGAACCGCAGTTCGTGTCCTCACCATCAGATAGAGAATGGAACGATAATTTCAAACTTCAAGATCAATGAACTCGCACGATAGGAATGAAGGAAGTGAAATTGTCCTAATAGTTCTGTAGCCTCTCGACGATAAGTACAGACGTCTTTGTACCGATCTGCAAGACTCTACTAAACTCGCTTATGACTCGTAGCACCTATGAACCTAGACCTCTGATACCAACTTGTCACGACCAAATTTCCCTCTGTTGGGTACCGTGATGACACCTAGTTTTAGGGACTAGGTAATCCTAACAATTAACCACAATAACAATAATAAAAGGACTTTAGCAATCTCGATAATAGAAATCTTGATTGAGTTTACATTTTCCCCAAAACCCGGTAAGTACAAGCCATAAGCTCTATGAAATCTTTCTACCGAATCTAAATACAACTGTCTAGGAATAATAAGTACAGTTGAAATAAATAGGAAGGTGACTCCGAACCCTGCGAACGCAGCAGCAGGTTTACCTTGAGTCTCCTCGTCAATGAACCCGCACAACTTCTAACAATAGATACTTGGATCTGCACACAAAAATGCGCAGAAGTGTAGTATGAGCACACCACAGCGATGCCAGTAAGTATCAAGACTAACCTCGGTGGAGTAGTGACGAGGACTAGTCAAGTAAAAGGCATAAATATAAGAATGACCGAAATATAATATCAATCTAAAGAATTTTTCGATATAATTAACGGTACGATAGAGTAATACGGAAGAAAATTCAGCAAATAGATCAACGGAAAGCATAATAGAAATACGCAAGGAGAATGGAAAGAACGCAAGCCAAATGTCGGGAATCACAGCCCAATAAAATACTAGCAACTCAGCACTGCATCAATTTATTCACATCAGGCCTTAGCCAATAAACTCAATAAAGCTGGCCAAACCTTCGAATGAAAACCTTTAAGTCGGGAGTTTATTTCGAAATCTTTAAAGATATCATCATTACGGAATAGAGAAATTGTCACGACCCAATTTCGGGCCGTGATGGCGCCTGTCGTGAAACCAGGCCAGCCACCTATTGTAACTAATCATGAACCGTTTATTAAGTAAATTACCATTTTTCAACTTCCTGAAGTTAATTATACTAAAGGTCTGTATTTAAAAGAAGCCTATGAAACCAAAACCCCAAAATCTACAACTCCCGGATCCGGTGTCACACAGTCATGAGCTGCTAATACATAATACAATCCGAAAAGAAATGACCAACATAGTCTGAAAGTAAATATGACAGGTAGAAGAGAAAAAGATGACGAGATCACGGTCGCAAGCTGCTACCTCGTCAACTCTGATGAGACTGCTGCTACTCACTGTCCAGAGCTGAACTTCGGTGTACCTGGATCTGCACACAAGGTGCAGGGGGTAACGTGAGTACACCAACTCAAAACCAAACTACGGGTTGAGAGGTAGTGACGGACTAAACCTTCGATAGTTATGAACAATAGAATATAACTTGAACATGGCAGTAATATATCAGAAAATAAACAAGATGCATCCATGTATGTCTGTAGCCCTGCATACTGCATGAATTCATATAGAATCAAGAATGATGTGTACTCAGTAATCAGACTCTCATAAGGTGGTCCACTCAGTACTAGAATTTGGCCTTCCGGCCCAGGGAAAGTCCATCCCGGAATATAGATATAAACACAGTGACATAGTCACTCAGTACTGAGGAAAAAGGCCAATCCAGCCCCACGGAGAAGATCCATCTCCGGAACATATCATTAGGACAAGATCCATGTCCAGGGAAGATCCATCCCTAAATATCTGTGCGTCACTGGGGGTGTAAAGACTCCGAAGGGGCTCCTGTAAGCCCAAGCGCTATATCAAGCCAACGAAGGCATGATTCAATGATCGTTGCGGTGTGCAGTCCAATCTCATAACTGTCTCAATACCAGGCTCTCGGCCTCACTCAGTCAATACCTTTTCCAGTCTCACTCATATAGTTCACAGATGTATAAATCAGCCCAAACAATGATAAATATGCATGTAAGTAACAGTTTCTGAGACTAAGGCATGAAAATATACTATAACAGGACTGAGTACATGGAAACAATAATCATAAACAGAGACAACAATAATCGACCGTTCCGGTATGAACATATCGACGTAAAGCCTTAACATTTATACTTAGCATGATTCTATTGTGTTCAAGGTAAACGCAACCTTCACAGTACCAATATCAACCTGAGATAACCATTAGGCAGTGTCGTGGGATGAGCCAGGTTACAAATATCCGGTGTACGCTCGCATGCCCGTCACTTGGCAAGTGCGTCACCTTAATTAACATCAAATACCAGACAGTTTGGGGTTTCGAACCCTCAGTTCCAAGTTTGGAAGCGTTACTGACCTCAGAACCGGCCAAAACACTACTCCGCAGTGCCCTTGCCTCAAAATTTGACCTCCGAGCGCTCCAAATCTACCAACAATCAAGTGTATATCATTATTATATGCAAATGGGTGAATCCCAATCAAATTTTATCAAGAATACTCAAAAATACCGAAATTAGCCAAACCCGACCCCCATGCCCACGTCTCGAATTCGGAAAAATTTACAAAACTGATATCCTTGTCTTCACCCGAGTCTACCTATATCAAATTTACCAAAATCTAGCCACAATTACCCCTTCAAATCATCAAAAGGATCTCCCAACTTTTCTTCCCATCTTTCTCAATTTCTACTTTGATTCCACAAATTACATGGAAATAATCAATACTAATTCGTGAAATTAGACCAAAAACGATCAAGGAATACTTACCACAAGACTCCCACTGAAAATCTCTCCAAAATCTCCCTTCTCCCGAGCTTTCTAATGGAGTTTTGAGGAATGGCTAAAAACCCTCGTTTTGAAACTTAACTTAAACTTTCTGCCCAGGCTTTCCGCACCTGCGGTCCCGCACCTGCGGAAAATCCCAAGGACCTCAACTTCCGCACCTGGGATCGACCTCCCGCACCTGCGGCCTCGCACCTGCGGCAATTACCTCGCACCTGCGGAATATCCTCGCCTAGACAAACTTCCGCACCTGCGGAGCCTTGTCTACTCCTGCAGGACCGCACTTGCGGCTCCCCTTCCGCAGGTGCGAAAACACCAGCACCAGCAGCTGAAGCTGCATTTTACCAAGTCCAAAATCCCCGCTCACCATCCGAAATCAATACCGAGCCCCTCGGGACCCCAACCAAATATACCAACCCATCCTAAATGATCATTTGAACTTAGTCAGTCCTTCGGAACACCAAAAACAACATCAAAACTCCAAAAACTCGTCGAATTCAAGCCTATGAACATTGAAATTTCTAATTTCCACCAACGATGACGAAACTAGCCAAAACAACTCCGATTGACCTGAAAATTTGCAGACATATCCAAAATGACATTACGAACCTGTTCCAACTGTCGGAATTCCATTCCGACCCCGATAGCCTATTTTGCACTGCCGACCGGAAATTGCCAAAATTAACTTTCGCCAATTCAAGCCTAATTCTACACCGGACATCACAAAAACATTCCGGACACGCTCCTAAGTCCAAAATCACCTAACGAAGCTATCTGAGCTATCAAATTTGCATCTCGAGGTCATTTACCAATAAGTCAACTCCAGATTGACTTTTCCCTCTCTAAGGCTACTTTTAGAGACTAAGTGACTCACTTCCTTCTATAACCACTCCAAACCCGAGCTAACCAATTCTAACTCATCATGAACAGTCTAACCAATCTACAACAAGGCAGAAACAGAGAAAATAATGCATGTTCTACGTAACGACCGGCCGGGTCGTTACATTCTCCCCCTCTTAAACAAACGTTTGTCCTCGAACGGGTCTAGAAACATACCTGGAGTCTCAAACAAGTGAGGATATATGTTCTACATCTCCCGTTCGGTCTCCCAAGTGGCCTCCTCTACTGGCTGACCTCTCCACTGCACCTTCACTGAAACTATCTCCTTCGATATCAACTTCCTGACCTCGCGAGCCAAAATAGCCACTGGCTCCACCTCATAAGACATATCACCCTCGAGTTGAACTGTACTGAAGTCTAAGACATGAGACGGGTCACCAACATACTTCCGGAGCATCGACACATGGAATACCGGATGCACACTCAATAACCTGGGCGGCAAGGCAAGTCTGTAAGCCACCTATCCAACCTTCTGAAGCACCTCAAACGGACCAATGAACCGGGGACTAAGCTTTCCCCTCTTCCCGAACCTCATAACACCCTTCATGGGTGACACCTCCAGCAGAACCTTATCACCCTCCATGAAAGACACATCCCGAACCTTCCGGTCTGCATAGCTCTTCTGTCTGGACTGAGCCATGCGAAGTCGCTCCTGGATCAACTTCACCCTCTCCAATGCATCCCTAACCAAATCCGGGCCCAACAACCTAGCCTCACCGGGCTCAAACCAACCAACCGGAGATCTACACCTCCTACCATATAAAGCCTCATATGGCGCCATCTGAATACTAGACTGGTAGCTGTTATTATATGCAAACTCTTCTAGAGGCAGAAACTGCTCCCACGAGCCACCAAAATCAATCACACAGGCACGCAACATGTCCTCCAAGATCTGCATAGTCTGCTCTGACTGCCCGTCAGTCTGAGGATGAAATGTTGTGCTCAACTCTACCTGCGTACCTATACCTATCTACATAGCCCTCCAAAACTGAGATGTGAACTGAGTACCCCTGTCAGAAATGATAGAAACTGGGACCCCATGCAATCGGACAATCTCCCTGATGTAAATACCAACTAGCCTCTCCGAAGTATAAGTAGTACTGACAGGAATGAAGTGCGCCGACTTGGTCAGTCGATCCACAATGACCCAAATAGCATCAAATCCCTTCGGAGTCTGTGGAAGCCCAACTACAAAGTCCATGGTGATCCACTCCCACTTCTTCTCCGGAATAACTATCTTCTGAAGCAATTCACCTGGTCTCTGGTGCTCATACTTGACCTGCTGGCAGTTGAGACACCGTGCTACATACTCAACAATATCCTTATTCATCCGCCTCCACCAATACTGCTGCCTCAAATCCTGATACATCTTCGCGGCATTCGGATGAATGGAGTACCGCGAGCTATGGGCCTCTGCTAATATCATCTATCTAAGGCCATCTACATCGGGCACACAAATACGGCCATGCATCCTCATAAACCCGTCATCACCAATAGTCACATACCTGGCATCACCTCGATGAACCCTGTCCTGAAGAACCAACAAGTGCCGGTCATCGTACTGGTGTGCTCTAATCTGATCATAGACAGAAGATCGGGAAGCCATGCTAGCTACTACCCGTGGAGGCTCTGACAAATCCAATCTCACAAGCTGCCCTGCTAGGGCCTGAACATCACGTGCCAAGGTTCGCTCTGCTGCTGAAATATAGGCCAAACTCCCCAAAACTCCCTGCTCGGCGACTCAGGGCATCGGCCAATACATTGACCTTCCCCGGATGATATAGAATAGTGAGGTCATAATCCTTAAGAAGCTCCAACCATCTTCTTTGACGTAGATTCAAATCCTTCTGCTTCAGCAAATACTGCAAGCTACGATGGTCCGTAAAAATTTCACATTGTACCCCATACAAATAATGACGCCAAATCTTCAAAGCATGAACAATGGCAGCTAGCTCAAGATCATGCACTGGGTAATTCTTCTCGTGCACCTTCAACTGTCTGGACGCGTAGGCAATCACCCTACCATCCTGCATCAAAACCGCTCCAACTCCCACTCTGGAAGCGTCACAATAGACTGTGTAAGAACCTGAACTAGTAGGCAATACCAATACTAGAGATGTAGTCAATGCTGACTTGAACTTCTGAAAGCTCTCCTCACACTCGTCGGACCATCTGAATGGAGCACCCTTCTGGGTCAATCTGGTCAGTGGTGAAGCAATAGAAGAAAATCCCTCCACAAAGCGACGGTAATAACCCTCCAACCCAAGGAAACTCCTAATCTCTGCAGCTCAGGACGGTCTGGGCCAACTCTGCACCGCCTCAATCTTCTTCTGATCCACCTGAATACCCTCACTAGACACCACGTGCCCCAAGAAAGCTATCGAACCAATCCAAAACTCACACTTGGAGAACTTTGCATAAAGCTTCTCCTCTCTCAACCTCTGCAACACAACCCTCAAATGTTGAGCGTGCTCCTCTTGGCTACGAGAATACACCAGGATGTGATCAATGAACATAATGACGAATAAATCAAGGTAAGGCTGAAACACGCTGTTCATCAAATGCATGAACGCGGCTGGGGCATTGGTCAGCCCAAATGACATAACCAAAGACTCGTAATGACCATATCTGGTCCTGAAAGCAGTCTTCGGAATATCAGAATCCCGAATCTTCAGCTGATGGTACGCAGACCTCAAGTCAATCTTGGAGAACACCCTAGCTCCCTAAAGTTGATCAAACAAGTCATCAATACGAGGCAAAGGATACCTGTTCTTCACCGTAACCTTGTTCAGTTGCCTATAGTCGATACACGTGCGCATAGACCCATCCTTCTTTTTCACGAACAACACCGGTGCACCTCAAGGTGACACACTAGGCCGAATGAACCCCTTATCTAGGATTTACTGAAGCTGCTCTTTCAATTCTTTCAACTCTGTTGGGGCCATGCGGAACGGTGGAATAGAGATAGGCTGGGTGTCTGGTAACAGGTCAATACCAAAATCGATGTCCCTGTCAGGTGGCATGTCTGGCAGGTCTGTAGGGAATACGCCCAAATACTCACGGACCACAGGAATAGAATCAATGGAAGGAGTCTCACTACTAACATCTCTTACAAAGGCCAGATAAGACTCACACCCCTTCCCAATCATACGCTGAGCCTTCAGAAAGGAAATCACCCTGCTAGGCACATACTCCACCGAACCCTTCCACTCAACCCTCGGCAATCCGAGGATAGCTAAGGTCAAGGTCTTGGCGTGACAGTCAAGAAAAGCATGGCATGGATATAGCCAATCCATGCCCAAAATCACATCGAAGTCAACCATGCTAAGCAATAATAGATCTGTCGGGGTCTCCAGACCCCCAATAGATATAACACAAGACTGTTACACTCGGTCTACCACAACAGTATCACCCACCGGATTCGACACACGAACAGATGAAATCAAAGACTCACGGGGCATATCCAAGAAATGTGCAAAGTATGATGAAACATATGTACGTGGAACCATGATCAAATAATACCGAAGCATCCCGGTGACAGACTGAGATAATACCAATAATCCCTGCATCTGAAGCTATGGCATCTGGTCTGGCCGGAAGTGCATAGAAATGGGCCTGTCCTACACCTGATCGACCTCCCCCTCTAGGGCGGCCTCTGATTGACTAACCTCCACCCCTGGCTGCCTGGGCGGGTGGTGTAGAAACTGGTGCTAAAGTTGGAGGCTGGCTCCTCTGCTGATAAGAACTACCAGAAAGGCGGGGACAATACCTCTGTATGTGACCTGGATCCCCACACTCGAAACAACCCCTCTCAGCATAGGACGGTGGGGACATAAGAGGACCCCTAGAACCAGAGTAGCTGCTAGAAGAGCCATGTGCTGAAGAACCCTGAACTGACTGTGGCCGGGATGAGCTCTGGGCTGGAAGTGCACCGAATGATGAACGGCCCGTATGAGAGCAACGAGGACCGTGTCCTGATGAAGCACCACTAAAAATTGGACGAGCTGGTTGAGGAGGCCTGAATGGACGGCCTCTGCTATACTGAGACTGACCTCCCGAGTGGACACCGCCATAACTACCCGATCCTCGAGGCCTATTGTCTTCTCTCTCAACATGCTTCTGGCGGCGTACTGACTCAATCTCCCTGGCTATGTCAACTACCTCCTCAAAAGAAGCGCCAGATACCCTCTCCCTGGTCAGGAAGATCCGTAACTGATATGTGAGACCATCAACAAACCTCCAGATCCTCTCTCTGTATGTGGGGACTAGCCAGATGGCATGACGGGATAACTCAGAGAACCTCATCTCATACTGCGTCACGGTCATATCTCCTTGACGCAACTGCTCGAACTCTCTGCACAGCTCCTCTCTACGAGACTGTGGTATATACTTCTCCAAAAAGAGAATGGAGAAATGGTGCCATGTAAGGGGCGCTGCATCAGCGGGTCTACGCCTCTCATAGGCCTCCCACCAAGCAAGTGCAGCTCCTGAAAACTGGAATGCGGTAAATGGTACCCCACTGGCCTCTAATATCCCTGTTGTGCGTAGAATCCTCTGTCACTTGTCCAAGAAGGCCTGGGCATCCTCTCCCTCTGTGCCATTGAAAGTCGGAGGCTGGAGTCTGCTGAACCTCTCCAACCTACGCTGCTCATCATCAGCTAAAGCTGGGACCACATAATCCTGTACCAGAGCAATCTGCTGCACTGGAGCTACCCCAGGTGTCTGAAGTCCCTGGGTGACCTGCTCAGGTGTCCGGGCAGCTAGAGTCTGAATGCCTCCCTCGGCCTGAGAAGAAGTAGAAGTAGTGGACAAAGCGACGACATGTGCCAAGCTGGTGCACACCGTCAAAATCTGAGCTAGGGTCTCCTGAAAACCCAGAATCACAATGGGCACTGCTGGTGCCTGAGCCTGCCCCACTGGAATCTCAGCTGCGGGGGCCTGATCCTGAACAATGGGAGGGTCCACAAGTGCTATCCCGGCTACTGTGCGGGCTGCACCCATCCCTCTGCCACGGCCTCGGCCTCTAGCTGGTCCTGCTGGTGTCTGATCACCACTACAGGTAGCACGAGTCCTCACCATCTGTGAGAGAATGAAAACAACAGAAGTTTAGTTCCAGAGTTCAACAGAGTCGCACGACAGAATTCAAAGATGTGGAATTTTCCTAAGGGTTTTGTAGCCTCTCGAAGATAAGTACAGACGTCTCCTTACCGATCCGCAAGACTCTACTAAACTAACTCATGACCGATGAGACCTATTCAACCTAGGGCTCTGATACCAACTTGTCACGACCCAATTTTGGGCGGTGATGGCGCCTATCGTGAAACCAGGCCAGCCACCTATTGTAACTAATCCTGAACCGTTTAATAAGTAAATTACCATTTTTCAACTTCCTGAAGTTAATTATACTAAAGATCTGTATTTAAAAGAAGCCTATGAAACCAAACACCCAAAATCTACAACTCCCGGATCCGGTGTCACAATGTCATGAGCTGCTAATACATAATACAATCCGAAACGAAATAACCAACATAGTCTGAAAGTAAATACGACAGGTAGAAGAGAAAGAGATGACAAGATCACGGTCGCCAGCTACTACCTTGTCAACTCTGATGAAACTGCTGCTACTCACTGTCCAGAGCTGAACCTCGGTGTACCTGGATCTGCACACAAGGTGCAGGGGGTAACGTGAGCACACCAACTCAGTAGTAACGAAACCAAACTACGAGCTGAGAGGTAGTGACGGACTAAACCTCTGATAGTTATGATCAATAGAATATAACTTGAACATGGAGGTAATATATTAGAAAATAAACAAGATGCATCCATGTATGTCTGTAGCCCTGCATACCGAATGAATTCATATAGAATCAAGAATGATGTGTACTCAGTAATCAAACTCCCATAAGGTGGTCCACTCAGTACTAGAATCTGGCCTTCCGGCCCAGGTAAAGTCCATCCCGGAATATAGATATAAACACAGTGACATAGTCACTTAGTACTGAGGGAAGAGGCCAATCCAGCCCCACGGAGAAGATCCATCTCTGGAACATAAACCCCACGGAGAAGATCGATCTCCGGAACATATCACTAGGACAAGATCCATGTCCAGGGAAGATCCATCCCTAAATATATGTGCGCTCACTGGGGGTGTAAAGACTCCGGAGGGGCTCCTATAAGCCCAAGCGCTATATCAAGCCAACGAAGGCATGATTCAGTGATCGTTGCGGTGTGCAGTCCAATCTCATAACTGTCTCAATACCAGGCTCTCGGCCTCACTCAGTCAATACCTTTTCCAGTCTCACTCATATAGTTCACAGATGTATAAATCAGCCCAAACAATGATAAATATGCATGTAAGTAACAGTTTCTGAGACTAAGGCATGAAAATATACTATAACGGGACTGAGTACATGGAAACCATAATCATAAACAGAGACAGCAATAATCGACCGTTCCGGTCTGAATATATCGGCGTAAAGCCTTAACATTTATACTTAGCATGAGTCTATTGTGTTCAAGGTAAACGCAACCTTCATAGTACCAATATCAACTTGAGATAACCATTAGGCAGTGCCGTGGGATGAGCCAGGCTACAAATATCTGGTGTACGCTCGCATGCCCGTCACTTGGCAAGTGCGTCACCTTAATTAACATCAAATACCAGACAGTTTGGGGTTTCGAACCCTCAGTTCCAAGTTTGGAAGCGTTACTTACCTCAGAACAGGCCAAAACACTACTCCGCAGTGCCCTTGCCTCGAAATTCGACCTCCGAGCGCTCCCAATCTACCAACAATCAAGTGTATATCATTATTATATGCAAATGGGTGAATCCCAATCAAATTTTATCAAGAATACTCAAAAATACCGAAATTAGCCAAACCCGACCCCCATGCCCACGTCTCGAATTCGGAAAAATTTACAAAACTGATATCCTTGTCTTCACCCGAGTCTACCTATATCAAATTTACCAAAATCTAGCCACAATTACCCCTTCAAATCATCAAAAGGATCTCCCAACTTTTCTTCCCATCTTTCTCAATTTCTACTTTGATTCCACAAATTACATGGAAATAATCAATACTAATTCGTGAAATTAGACCAAAAACGATCAAGGAATACTTACCACAAGACTCCCACTGAAAATCTCTCCAAAATCTCCCTTCTCCCGAGCTTTCTAATGGAGTTTTGAGGAATGGCTAAAAATCCTCGTTTTGAAACTTAACTTAAACTTTTTGCCCAGGCTTTCCGCACCTGCGGTCCCGCACCTGCGGAAAATCCCAAGGACCTCAACTTCCGCACCTGGGATCGACCTCCCGCACCTGCGGCCTCGCACCTGCGGCAATTACCTCGCACCTGCGGAATCTCCTCACCCAGCCAAACTTCCGCACCTGCAGAGCCTTGTCCGCTCCTGCGGGACCGCACCTGCGGCTCTCCTTCCGCAGGTGCGAAAACACCAGCACCAGCAGCTGAAGCTGCATTTTACCAAGTCCAAAATCCCCGCTCACATTCCGAAATCAATCCCGAGCCCCTCGGGACCCCAACCAAATATACCAACCCATCCTAAATGATCATTTGAACTTAGTTGGGCCTTCGGAACACCAAAAAAAGCATCAAAACTCCAAAAACTCGTCGAATTCAAGCCTATGAACATTGAAATCTCTAACTTCCACCAACGATGTCGAAACTACCCAAAACAACTCCGATTGACCTGAAAATTTGCAGACACATCCAAAATGACATTACGAACCTTTTCCGACCCCGATAGCCTATTTCCACTGTCGACCGGAAATTGCCAAAACTAACTTTCGCCAATTCAAGCCTAATTCTACACCGGACATCACAAAAACACTCCGGAAACGTTCCTAAGTCCCAAATCACCTAACGAAGCTATCCGAGCTATCAAATTTGCATTCCGAGGACATTTACATATAAGTCAACTCTGGGTTGACTCTGGGTTGACTATAACCACTCCAAACCCGAGCTAACCAATTATAACTCATCATGAACAGTCTAACCAATCTACAACAAAGCAGAAACAGAGAAAAATAATGCATGTTCTACGTAACGACCGGCCGGGTCGTTACAGAAATCTTCTCTGAAATATATCTTTTCTAAATGTGTATATATATATATATATATATATATCTTCATAAAGAGGAATCTTTAAAGCATGGTTTCTTCAAAATACGTGGTGCTCAAATATGCTTTCCCAAATACTGCTCTTTCAAATATCATTTTTCTGCAAGACAAATACTTTTCAAATATACTTTCGAAATAGAAGTCCTTCAGACATAACTTTTCCTGGAGATAATTGCTTTGCAGCTATACATTTCAATATATATATCCGTAGTCCCAATTTAAATATGCAATGCAGTACAGGGGGAAAGCTCCTGGATCTCAGTCCGTAGTCCCAATTTAAATATGCAATGCAGTACAGGGGAAAGCTCCCAGATCTCAGTCCGTAGTCCCAATTTAAATATTCAATGCAGTACAGGGGGAAAGCTCTCGGATCTTAGTTTGTAGTCCCAATTTAAATATGCAATGCAACCACTGAGGAAAACAACCAGAATGCGATAAAAACATCATACATTGCCACAACAGGCGCAAAAGCAACAAAGACAGAATGCAAGGGGCGATGAGCCAATCAATACAAAGACTTGAATCACAAGAATGGTAAAAACTCACTCATAAGGGGTAGCCACTGAAAAGGAATGCCAAGCACAAAGAGAAACAGCATAACGAGGGGAAAACAAGGCAATTATAGCAATGATTCTATATATTCAAGTTCACAACCAAGGAAACCAAATCATTCCGGAAAGGGAAAACAGCTATAACCAATCTCACTTAGACAATTAGCTTCACGGAATAAACTCGGCTTGAACAATGCTTAGGGATAGGCAACACCAAGGAATTACCATCAACATGAACGATTATCGACCAAACCTAAGTAGCACTTAAGGTAAAATCATAGAAATCACAATGTACGACTCACGGGCATGCTTGACACCAACGTATAGATATTCCAATTACTGCTAAACAATTATAGGACAAGTAATACTATTTCTAGTCAATTAGGCAGTTTATGAAGAAAATATAGCATGCTAGTAAAGGAGGTAAAATACTTAGTTAAATCAATTAAGATCAAGTAACCAACGAAGGAATCCAAAAGCAAATCTAATTTAAATAGGAAAGGATGGAATTAACAACCAAGGATTCAAATGTAACAATTTCAACTCATTCACAAGTAGCATAAGAACCTACGAATCCTAAAAGGCCAATCTATTAGCAAATAAGTCCGAGTACGCACTCGTCACCTCGCATACACGGACTACAATTAACAAAGAAGACTCAATCCTAGGGGGTAGTTCCCCCGCACAAGGTTAGGGAAGATACTTACCTCAAAGACGACAACTAGATACTCAAAGTAGACTTCTCGGGCGGAAAGGCCTCCTGACGGCTCAAAATCAACAAAAACAACTTCAAAATACATATAAAACGTATAAGGAATAATTCCGAATAATAAAATTTCAATCTTTACTAATTTATAAAAATCGACACAAAAGTCGACCCCCGGGCCCGCACCTCGAAACCCGACAAATTTACAAATTACGATTACCCATTCCGATATGAGTTCACCCATACAAAATTTATCAAATTCCGATGTTATTTGGTCTTTCAAATCATGAAATTTCATCTTAGAAGTTTTCTTTCAAAACTCACACCTCAACCCAAAACACAAATTAAATGATAAAAACAAGAACTAATTCATGGAATATAATTAATTATAGTGGAAGAACATTTACCCATTCGATTTGTGTGAAAAAACCCTCAAAGAATCGCCCAAAACCGAGTTCTAGAAGTCAAAATATGTTTAAAATGGTGAAACCCCGATTTTGGGAACTTATATTCTGCCCAGGTATTTTGTTCATTGCGATCGCGGACAAAACAATGCGATCACATAGAGGAAAAGTTGCCACTGACCAAAACATGCTATGCGATCGCGGACACAAGAATGCGATCGCATAATAGAAAAATGCTGCTGGCCAATTTGCACTGTGCGTTCGCGACAGTGAGAATGTGAACGCGTAGAAGGGGGGGATGTAGGCTTCCGCGATCGCGGATGAAGCTGTGCGATCGCAGTGAAGGAAAAGAAGCTGGGGCCCAAGGTAACACTATGCGATCGCGATTGCCACTATGCGATCTCATAGAAGGAAAGATGGAGGGGTCAGTATAGTACTATGCGATCGCGGCTTCTCCTGTGCGATCGCATAGAAGGAAACAGGATAACAGGTTCAGCAGTTCAAAAATGAGGAAAAAGGACCCGAAACCTATCCGAAACACACCCGAGGCCCCCGGGACCCCGTCCAACCACACACACAAGTCATATAACCTAACACGGACTCGCTCGAGGTTTCAAAACACATAAAACAACACTAAAACAACGAATCAAACCAAAAATCAAACTTAGGAATTTTCAAAACTTCAAATATCAAGACTCGCGTCGAAACCTATCAATTCAACCCGGATTAACGTGAAAATTTGCAGACAAGTCCCAAATGACACAACGGACCTACAACCACTATCGAAATTTCATTCTGAGTCCGATATCAAAATCTCACCTATCGGCCGAAATCGCCGAAATTCTAACTTTCGCCAAAATACCTCAAATCACTCTAAGGACTTCCAAAACCAATTTCGGACACGCGCCTAAGTCCAAAATCTTCATATGAAGCTGTCGACATTAACCAAAACTCATTCCAAGACCGTTTACACAAAAGTCAAACCTCCGGTCAACTTTCATCACTTAAGCTTCTAAAACTGTAATTTTTCTCCCAATTCGACTCCGGATTATCCGGTAACTGAATCTAACCACGCACACGGGTCGATATACACAACGTGCGGCTGCTTATGACCTTACACCCCCGAACGGAGCTTAAATTCACAAAACGACCGGTCGGGTCGTTACAAGAACTTTCATTAAAGAAAGCCGAACTTCTTTTTTTTTTTAATAGTGAATTGACGGTGTAGGAGATAAGAAAATGCAAGATTTTTAATTGGGTATNGGTACATATGGAGGAACAATAATAAATAGTCATAAACTTACACATTAAATATTTAAAGGTTATGAATATGAAAGGCATGAGAGTAATTGGGATTAGTAAAAATATAGGTTATGAAGATAAATAGGTGTGAGTTATGAAGATAGAATTTTTAATATAAAATAAATAAAAAAATGATGAAAAATTCAAAAAAAGGAGAAAAAAGATAAATATGTCTCTTGGCTTAAGAGAGGTGTCACCTAACTTTTCTATTGCCCACTTATATATATATATATATATATAAGTGGGCAATAGAAAAGTTAGGTGACACCTCTCTTAAGCCAAGAGACATATTTATCTTTTTTCTCCTTTTTTTGAATTTTTCATCATTTTTTTATTTATTTTATATTAAAAATTCTATCTTCATAACTCACACCTATTTATCTTCATAACCTATATTTTTACTAATCCCAATTACTCTCATGCCTTTCATATTCATAACCTTTAAATATTTAATGTGTAAGTTTATGACTATTTATTATTGTTCCTCCATATGTACCTATATAAGGACCTCTATGTTTTGAAAAAATATGATTGACACTAACTTTATATTTTGCTTATAATGGTTTGAGCTATCTCTATGTCAAAGGTTGTAGTGGAAAAGAAAAAATTATACTAAGATATGGTATAATTTCTATTCTTTATTTTTGCTCAAGGTAAATGCACGAAGATATTCCATACATGTGTGAATCTTAAGAAGAATGTTTAAGAGGAAGTGTCAAGTAATGAGGTGAAGATTGAAGTAAAGCGTATTTCACAATTCTCAGTAATGGTCTTTGATTTTGTCATATTTAGTTTTATGTTGTATAAGTTGAAGTAGTGATTTTTTTTCATATAATATATACATAGAGAATTTGATATATGTTTTTTGTTGTATATATTTTTACTCTACAATTGCAATAACTTTGAGTCTTGATTTTATCCAATGTCGAAGTGAGATTATAACGTGTTCTCTTTTTCTGTTATATATAAATTTATTATTTTTATAAATATATTTTTCTATATGTTCTTTATTGTTTTGCATGTATTTCTTTTCTTCAATGAACTTTTTTGAATCAGGCATCAATATATGACATTGACAATTTGTAGATAACTTTAAGTTAACATGTAATGTAATCTAATTAATTAACAAATCACATGTAATAATAGGTTATTACCGATCAAAAATTTAACACTGTGAATGGGGCAATCTTTTGGTAGTTTAAAAATCACTAGACAACGAGTTATTAACTTTATGAAATAAAGTATTTTTTATTTTTGGGTTATACTATCGGTGATTGAAAACTTAGTGAAGTTTATAATCAACTTGCAAACAATACTCATTATTCTAATGTTAGGATTTACACACAATATATGATTGACACTAACTTTATATTTTGCTTATAATGGTTTGAGCTATCTCTATGTCAAAGGTTGTAGTGGAAAAGAAAGATTATACTAAGATATGGTATAATTTCTGTTCTTTGTTTTTGTTCAAGGTAAATGCACGAAGATATTCCATACATGTGTGAATCTTAAGAAGAATGTTTAAGAGGAAGTGTCAAGTAATGAGGTTTAGATCGAAGTAAAGCGTATTTCACAATTCTCAGTAATGGTCTTTGATTTTGTCATATTTAGTTTTATGTTGTATAAGTTGAAGTAGTGATTTTTTTTCAAATAATATATACATAGAGAATTTGATATCTGTTTTTTGTTGTATATATTTGTACTTTACAATTGCAATAACTTTGAGTCGTGATTTTATCCAATGTCGAAGTGAGATTCTAACGTATTCTCTTTTTCTGTTATTTATCATTTTTAGAAATATTTTTTTCTATATGTTCTTAATTCTTTTGTTTGTATTTCTTTTCTTCAATGAACTTTTTTGAATTAGGCATTAATATATGACATTGACAATTTGTAGATAACGTTAAGTTAACATGTAATGTAATCTAATTAATTAACAATTCACATGTAATAATAGGTTATTACCGATAAAAAAATTAACACTGTGAATGGGATAAGTTTTTGGTAGTTTAAAAATCACTAGACAACGAGTTATTAACTTTATGAAATAAAGTATTTTTTATTTTTGGGTTATACTATCGGTGATTGAAAACTTAGTGAAGTTTATAATCAACTTGCAAACAATACTCATTATTCTAATGTTAGGATTTACACACAATTAGTTTTGATTCTTATCTTATTAAGTGTGTTATTGAAAGATTTTTTTATTAAATAAATTAATTATTCCTGTGAATGCTTGGTGAATTTTATTTTTTAAAGTATGACATTATCTAATTTAATATTGTCGTTACTCAATTAAATGTAACACATAAAATCATGCTTTAACTACCAGAATAATACAATAAATTAACGGAATAAAAGTTTTAACATATGTTGCAAAATAAGAGGAGAAAGTCTTCCTAATGATCTTTTGTCAAAAAATATAGATTTTTTCTCATAGAAGTTTTTAGTTTCTCAATATAAAACTAACAATAATTAAATTTATTTTATTTGAGTAATTGGTAGCTTTAAGAATCTATGCAACTTTTATTTTTATTTTAGGTTTTATTTTTCTTGGTCTTGGATTTTCTTAATTAGATAAAACTTAAGTAATATTCATTGATAATATATAATTAACTATACATCACATTGATTATTTTCTACAAATAAATTAAATTTATGAATTAAACCAAATATATTTTATTTATTGACAATTTTCTTTTTCATAAAAAAGAGGGATAATATCTACATTTGTTATTAACTAGATAAATTATTTTTTAAATTTGAATTGATGTTTCTTAAACACCGCGCAAAGCCCGGGTAAGTTTACTAGTGATGAGAAATATTTTCTATGATTTCATATACAATACCGGATTTGAGATTTGAAATTAGGAAAAATGGCTACATCGACGTGTGTTTAATCCAAAAATAGTTTTTATGGTCAAAGCTAGTATTGAAAAAATTGGATTACTAATAACCAAAATTACTTCACTTTCTTGGTAATACAAAGTAAGGAAAGAAAGGTTATTGGTGATTGCTAATTTCTCCTAAAATTGCGGATTGGACTCTTGAATCAAATAAAGTAAAAGACTAATTGCACATATTTAGAGATATTCATATGTTTGTACAAAATGAGGTACGTGTCTTTATATAAGGATACACAATTGTAATGGTGTCCCCGTTTAATTCCAACTCGTTAATGGCATTAATAGCTTTGATTGCATGTTATCATATTTAATTGTAACGATTACAGTAATAATTGAGGATCACTCGTAATCAAAGTTAATGTTGATTCCCCTTCCATATTTATAACAGATTCGTGAATCTTCCCCTTTTACAGTTTTCATTCATCTCGTGACTATTTCTTCTTTTTCAGTTGTAAGAACGGGTACCTCCTCTGATAAACCAATGTGGGTGTTTTATCCGTGTCTTTTCGGTTTCCATTATTGATCCAATTATAAGTGCCACTTGTCACATCACTGATGGTCCACGTGTCATGACTTTTTTTCACCAATACAAATAGTCCCCCCACTTTCTTAATATTCTCAACTGAATATTCGGGAAGTGGTAAATTTTTGTGGCGGAAATATCTTGCCGCATCTTCCCAACTATCATAATTCCCTCTTCAGAATCGATGAGTTATACGTCATGTCTATTTAATGCCCAGGACATGTGTCTCATTGCAATTGATTATGCATTTTTTAATGCCTTTTTAGGGTTTTACTGCAGTTGCATCTGTCACGAAGTGAACGGTTCCATGATGACAGTTCATAATGAATATCTCTTATGACAGTTATTTCCCCTATAAATACCTTATTATACTCAACTTTGAAAACCTTCTTCTTTCTTGCATCAATACTTTAACTTCTCTTGCAGTTCTTCTTCTTTCTGTATCTTCACCATTAAAGATGTCTTCTCGTTCTTCAAACCCTTATTTATCATAAGACCCTCGTAAGGTAGTGATAATTGATGAAATCCCCCCACCCCTCTTCTGCCCTCACTAGGAGCAGAAGAGATGGCTGACTACGTAGCTTAGGTTCTTTATGTACCCGTAGCTTTATCCTTCTCAGAGTGGTACTGCCAAACCTTCTTCCTCTAGGGCTAAAACTTCCATAATCCCTAGATTTTCCTATAAAGGGACAGATCATAATAAAACTATGCGAGAACACATTGTATCTGAGACTGTTCCTCAAGAATTTTCCTTCATCTCAGATTGAAAAGCTATGAGAAAACATGTTTCTTCCATAGCATCTCTTAACCCTGCTGATCACTACCCTAATTTGATTACTCTTGGCCTCCTTGCCTTAGTTCGGTGTGAATGCCATTGAAACCTGATTGTCCAGTGATGACCCCTAGTGTTGATGATAGAATCACCTCTTACCATGAAAGTTATTCTTTTGTTTATACCTACCCTTTCACCTTAGGGTTGAACCCTCCTATTGATACCCATAATTATTGAATTTTGTCGCTACTTCAATGCCTGCCTCAGTCAAATTGGTCTGATTATGTAGAGGGCAGTTACTTGCCTTCATTACTTGTCAAGTTTGGTTTCCGCTCCTTTTACTTTTCGTCACTTACTCCGCTTGTACTCCCCAAAACGCTTTCGTGAGGGTGTTTTTTCTCTTGTGGCGAGAAGAAAACAAGTTTTAGTCAGCCCCGAGGATGATCATGATCGTGGCTGGTACGCCCAGTTTGTAGTTGTTCCCGCTCGTGAATTAGTGGGTGATGAGAATATGCCCTTACCTAAGAAGTGAAACGTTGCACGTGAGTATTTTTATTTATTTCCTTGTTTCTATTGACGTTTCAATTTTTCTAACATAAGTTTATGTTTATCTTTCAGCAACCATGGAAGTCTTCACAGAAATTACTGACTTCCGTGATTGGGTAGAAAAATGTCACGACCCTGAATCCCCACTGTCGGTCCGTGATGGCGCCTAACATCACGCTTGCTAGGCAATCCAATGTTAGAGGTTATTTAGTCAATTTTTTACATTAAAGCGATTATCTGCAACCAAACTAAAATAAACCAAAATAAATGTGAAGCTATATAACTAACAACTTTAATTACATGCTATTTCTACCCAGTATCCGGAGTCACAATTCACGAAGGGGACGCTAGGGCCTGCGGACGCCCACAGGACTATCTTGGGTCTCCTAACTGTGAAGTCTGCAGCCAACCTCTCGATCAGCCACTATCTGCTCCAAAATCTGCACAGGAAGTGCAGAGTGCAGTATTAGTACAACCGACCCCATGTACTGGTAAGTGTCAAGCCTAGCCTCGATGAAGGAGTGACGAGGCTACGGCGGGACACTCACAATAAAATCCGCATACAATGAATAGTAAAGGCAGAAAAGAAGGCAGAATAAAGTAAAAACAGTAACTTGCAAGAAATAAATATGGTACCCGACGAGTTTCATCGGTGTTCATCTATTACCAATCCTTAAGTGCAATTCAAGACTACCGTACAACTAACAGAGTCAAAGAAAGAACATCAACATATAAATTGTTGCGGCGCACAACCCGATCCCACTGTACATGTCATAATCCTCCCTTATTTCTTCTTAATATCATAAACAACAATATATAGATAAAAGTGTTGCGGTGTGCAACCTGATCTCACCATATCATAATAATCACAATCGTGGTTCACCCTTATTTCACCAACATTCCACCCTTATTACACCTGTTGCGGCGTGCAACCCTATCCCACCGTATAATATCAAATCACCCTTATTCCTCCTCAATATATCACCCTTATTCCACATGTTGTGGCGCGCAACCCGATCCCACCATATCATAATAATCACAATCACGGTTCACCCTTATTTCACCACATTCCACCCTTATTACACCTGTTGCGGCGTGCAACCCAATCCCACCGTATAATACCAATTCACCCTTATTCCTCCTCAAAATCTCGCCCTTATTCCTCCTCAAAATATCGCCCTTATTCCACCTGTTGCGGCGTGCAACCCGATCCTACCTTATCATATAAATAACACAGGAAGTATAGAAATTTCACAATTTAACACAAGACTCTTCTCAATGCTTAAAACAAGAACATGGCAAATGGAAAGCTTATACTCAATAAAACCTTACACAAGTAATACTACTCAGCGAGACCAATCCACAATATCACTAGAACACCAATAAGAACAGCTTAAAGAAGTAATAGGAGATAAGGAAACTGCGGGATATCTAATACTTTCAATAAGAAGAAACAATATACAACAAGTAGCAGTTAAGCATGGAAATACAACAAAAGGCATGTAACAGTTAAAGCAGAGAAAGAAACAATATAAAAAAAACGGGAAAGAAACAGACAAGACAGGTAAATTGGCGGCGCATAAGTACACGTCACCTCACATATATGCCGCTCACATTAATTTCATATAACAATTAAGGCAAGGTTTCCTAATTCTCTCAAGTCAAAAAAATACACAACACTTACCTCGCTCTACAGGCCACTCAGTGCTCAATTACTGCTTTTCCTCAAGAATCTACCTCCAAACCACTTGTATCAAGCCACAATTAACTTAATAACATATAATATTGCTAAAGGAATCAATTACAATGCATAAATTTATGTTCCCCAAACTTTACCCCAAAAAGTCAAAATCGACCTCGGGCCCACTTAGTCAAAACTCGAGGTTTGGACCAAAACCCATTCACCCCTGAGCCCGAATATGTAATTAGTTTTGAAATCTGACCCCAATTTGAGGTCTAAATCCCCATTTCCTAAAAATCCCTTTTTATACCCAAACCACCCTTCCCCCCCCCCCCCCCCCCCCCCCCCCCATTTCTACCATGGAAATCCTAGATTTTTGGTTGGAAATTCAATAAATGTAATGGGTAATTGAAAGAGAATGGTTTAGAATCACTTACAACCATTTTGCGGAAGAAATTAGCTTGGGAGAATCGTCTCTAGGCCGTTTGGCTTTTGAAAAAATTTGAGAGAATGGCTTAAGTCTCGTAATGGGACTATTTAATAGCTGGGCGACGGTGTTCATCGCGTTCGCGAGGGAATTATCACGTTCGCGAAGAGCAGAGCTTGCCAAGCTTACGTGGTCGCGAAACTCCTATCGCGTTCGCGAAGACTACGCCCCCCTGGCCTTCGCATTCACGAGTCCATGCTCCCGTTCGCGATGAAGAGTGATTGATCCCCTCTCCCAAGTCCCTAACATTACGCGTTCGCGTTGAGCTGGTCGCATTCGCGAAGGGTAAAGCCCCCATCGCTCCGCGTTTGCAACCCAGCCTTCGCATTCGCGAAGAAGAAAAATTTAGTCAGCCCACTTTCTACTTCGCGTTCGCGAGAGCGCCTTCACGAACGCGATGAAGGAAACCAGAAGACACTGAAACTGCAAAAACCAGATTTTTCCTAAGTCCAAACCTCCTGTGGCCTATCCAAAACTCACCCGAGCCCTCGGGGCTCCAAACCAAACATGCACGCAAGTCCTAAAACATCATACAAACTTGTTTGCGCAATCAAATCGCCAAAATAACACCTAGAACTACGAATTGAACACCAAATCGAATGAAATTTTCAAAAAAGCTTTTAATCCTCTATTTTCACAACCGGACGTCCAAATCACGTCAAACTAACTCCGTTTCTTACCAAACTTCACAGACAAGTCATAAATATTATATAGAACCTGTACCGGGCTCCGGAACCAAAGTACGGGCCCGGTATCAATAATTCAAAACATCAATATATTCTTAAAACCATTTAATTTTCAACAAAAATTCATATCTCGAGTTAGGGACCTCGGAATTTGACTCCCGACATATGCCCAAGTCCCATATTTCAATACGGATCCACCGGGATCGTCAAAATACGGGTTCGGGTCCGTTTACACAAAACGTTGATCGAAGTCAACTAAAATCAACTTTTAAGGAAAAATTCTTATTTTTTATCTTTTTTTAACATATAAGCCTTTCGGGTCAATAACCGGACTGCGCACGTAAGTCGAGAAAGGCTAAAATGAGATATTTAAGGATTCGGAACACAAAATTTAGTTCTAAAACATGAGATGACCTATCAGATCATCACATTCTCCACCTCTAAAACAATCGTTCATCCTCAAACGGACATAAAAAGTACCTGAACTGGTGAATAGGTGGGGATATTTACTCCGTATGTCCGACTCGGACTCCCAAGTAGCTTCCTCAGCGGGCTGACCTCTCCACGGCACTCGAACTGAAGGATAACTCTTTGATCTCAACAGACGAACCTGTCGGGCTAGAATAGCCGCCGGCTCCTCCTATTAGTGAAATCCTTGTCCAACTGGACAGAGCTGAAATCTTGCACGTGAAACGGATCACCGTGATACTTCCGGATTATGGACACATGGAACATTGGATGAACTGTTGATAACACCGGAGGAAACGCAAGCCTGTAAGCCACCTCTCCCACTTTCTTAAGAATCTCAAAAGGCCTGATATATCTAGGTCTCAACTTGCCCTTCTTTTCAAACCTCATGAAACCCTTCATGGGTGATACTCGAAGCAACAGTCCATCCCTGACCATGAATGCCACATCACGAACTATACGGTCGGCATAACTCTTTTTCCTGGACTGATTTGTGCGAAGTCGATCAGGTATAATCTTGACCTTATCCAAGGCATCATGTACTTGATCAGTACCCAACAACCGAGCCTCCACCGGATCGAACCACCCAACTGGCTATCGGCATCGTCTACCATATAATGCCTCATAGGGAGCCATATGAATGCTCGACTGGTAGTTGTTGTTGTAGGCGAACGTTGCAAGAGGCAACTGATCCCACGATCCTCTGAAGTCTATAACACAAGCGCGGAGCATATCCTCCAAAATGAATAGTAGCTCGGACTGCTCGTTCATCTGAGGATGGAAGGTTGTGCTCAACTCAACCCGCGTACCTAATTCACGTTGTACTACCCTCTAGAAGTGCAAGGTGAACTATGTACCTCGATCAAAAATGATAGACACGGGCACACCGTGAATACGGACGATCTCACGAATGTAAATCTCTACCAACCGCTCCGAAGAATAGGTAACTACCATAGGAATGAAGTCTGCTGACTTAGTCAGCCTATCCAAAATGACCCAAACGGCATCGAACTTCCTCTGAGTCTGTGGGAGTCCAACAACAAAGTCCATAGTGATACGTTCCCACTTCCACTCAAGAATATCTATCTGCTGAAGCAAACCACCGGGTATTTGATGCTCATACTTCACCTGCTGACAAGTTAGGCACCGAGCTACATAGGCAACTATATCCTTCTTCATCCTCTTCCACCAATAATACTGTGCAAGTCCTGGTACATCTTGGCGGCGCCCGGGTGAATAGAATACCGAGAACTGTGAGCCTCCTCAAGAATCAACTCACAAAGCCCATCAACATTAGGCACACACACGCGACCCTGCATCCTCAAAACTCACTCATCTCCAATAGTAACCTTCTTGGCACCACCATGTCGTAATGTGTCCCTAAGGGTCAACAAATGAGGGTCATCATATTGCCAATCTCTGATAAGCTCAAACAAGGAAGACCGAGTGACTGTGCAAGCTAGAATATGACTGGGCTCTGAAATATCCAACCTCACGAACTGATTGGCCAAAGTATGAACATCTGATGCTAGCAGCCTCTCACCGACTGGAATGAACGCAAGGATGCCCATACTTGTTGCCTTTCTACTCAATGTGTCAGCCACCACATTGGCCTTCCCGGGATGATACAAGATGGTGATATCAAAGTCTTTCAATAGTTCCAACCACCTCCTCTGCCTCAAATTGATTTCCTTTTTCCTGAACAAATACTGAAGACTGCAATGATCCGTGAAAACCTCACACGACACTCCATAAAGATAGTGCCTCCAAATCATCAGCGCGTGAACAATGGTTGCCAACTCTAAATCATGGACAGGGTAATTCTTCTCATGAACTTTCAAGTGCCGAGACGCATATGCAATCACCCTGCCCTCCTGCATCAATACTGCTCCGCGCCCAACAAGGGAGGCATCACAATATACCGTGTAAGATCCTGATTCTATGGTAACACCAATATCGAGGCTGTAGTCAAAGCTGTCTTGGGCTTCTGAAAGCTCGCCTCACACTCGTCTGACCATCTGAACAGGGCACCCTTCTGGGTCAACCTGGTCAACGGGGTTGCTATAGATGAAAATCCCTCCACAAATCAACGGCAATAGCCCGCCAAGCCCAAGAAGCTCCTGATCTCTGTAGTTGAAGTGGGTCTAGGCCAGTTCTGGACTACCTCAATATTCTTAGGATCTACCTGAATGCCATCTTCTGATACAACGTGGCCCAATAAAGCGATTGAATCCAACCAAAACTCGCACTTCAAAAATTTAGCATACAATTATGTGTCCTTCAGAGTCTGAAACAGTATTCTAAGGTGATGCTCATGCTCTTTCTGACTGCGGGAGTATATCAAGATGTCAACAACAAACACAATCACAAAGGATTCCAAATAAGGCTTTAACACTCGGTTCATCAAATCCATAAATGTTGTTGGGGTATTGGTCAACCCAAAGGACATCACCAGAAACTCATAGTGCCCATACCGCGTCTAAAAAGATGTCTTAGGGACATCGGATGCCCTAATCCTCAAGTGATGGTAGCCAGATCTCAAATCAATCTTCGAATACACCTTGGCATCCTGAAGCTGATCAAATAAATCACCAATCATCAGCAATGGATACTTGTTCATGATGGTGACTTTGTTCAACTGCCGATAATCTATACACATCCTCATAGACCCATCTTTATTCTTCACAAACAACACCGGTGCACCCCAGGGTGAGACACTAGGTCTAATGAAGCCCCTATCAAGCAAATTCTGCAACTGTTCCTTCAATTCTTTCAACTCTGGCGGGGCCATCCGGTATGGCGGAATGGAAATTGGCTGATTTCCCGAAGCCAAATCAATAACGAAATCAATATCCCTGTCGGATGGCATCCCCGGTAGGTCTGCAAAAAATACCTCTGGAAACTCACGAACAATAGGCACAGAATCCATAAAAGGAACCTCCACACTAGAATCACGAACATAAGCCAAATAATCCAAACACCCCTTCTCGACCATACATAGAGCCTTCATATAAGAGATAATTATGCTGGTAGAATGGCCAAGATTCCCTCTCCACTCTAATCGAGGCAACCCCGGCAAGGCTAAGTTCAACGTCTTGGCGTGACAGTCCAATATAGATTGATAAGGTGACATCTTATCTGTCACGACCCAAACTGGAGGATCATGACTAGCACCCGGGCCATACTTGCCGAGCAACAACGTACATTTTATCTAACCTTCTTACTATCTTTAAGGAATAACGAGATCAATATAATGGTAGATATCGATCATGAACATACATCACATAGGATGACATGACTGCTAAGAAACTACATAAAAGGTACGAGC